>CABFWO010002767.1:84669-109151 GCA_902155825.1 Timema genevievae | reverse complement strand
AAGGATACATAGTAACTTTTCAAAGCTATCAGAAGTCAGCTGTGAGCTGTCAGTCAGCACCACAAAAGATAAAATTGAGGTATAGCGGTCTTTACCAGAGCCCGCATGTGATATATTAGTGTAATATTATTCCCAAAGACCTGACATTTATTGTTAATGGTGCAAAAGAAGTCTGAGGCACGTTAATTGAACCAAAACAATTTAAACATGTCTTTTAAAATAACTGAAGATTCAATTAATTAATCTAGTTTGTTAAAAAAATAAAAATTTTGTTGAACATCGAAACCCATTCAACTGATAAATTGTTGTTCACTACCCTAATTTTTTTCGTCCCACTGCTCCGATTTTTTTTTATTGTTCCGAAGCTACTGGTACAATATTTTATCAGGAAAACAACCCCACTCGATGTAGATACGTGTCCAAAGGCGTCAGTAGGTTGTATTCTGGTTTGTTGGTAATTGAGTGGTCGGGGTCCGAATCCCTACCGGGTGTATTAAAATTTACTTTTTAAAATTTCTTTCCACTCTTCTTCAACGTGAATGGGGGCACATTTTTTTGTGGTTCCACTCTCATTCATACCCAATTGGTGTAAATATATGAATATATAGTAAGTATAATATATAGTATCGAATTAGTAATAAAAGCCCTATTAACATGCATTTTATGACAGTTATTTTCTATTCAGAGTTTTTTCATTTAAAAAATATTTTTTCTATCACCGCGTCTTGCTACCTGTTCAGGTTATACGCATATATAATTACTTTAATGAGGTAGGAATGAGAAAGGAAACTTTTAGAAGTAATTCACCCGCATTTGCGTCTAGGGAGACTGGGAAATCATTTTGGGGAAAAAACACCTCACTAGACTCTACTGGGATTCGAACCCCAATTTCCCAATCTTAAGCAGGCCAGCCTAACACGAGAGTGATTACGCGCTTGATTTTGAATTAATTGTTGGTCGTTGCACGTCCATAAACCTATTGTTGTTGCCAAAGTTTTTGGCACCGAAGCTGGCTGTTTGAAATAAAATGAACTGCTGTATAGATGTACACCTACACTAAACAAGAATGCATTAACATTATAATTACATTCTTAGCTCAGTCTTTAGAATAATGTAAGGGATCCGGGGTCATTTCTCAATACCGCTGGAATATTCATGATAAATTGATGCCTGGAAAATTGGGTGCTGTCTTTTCTAGAGTAATTTATATTCAAGTCTTGTATTGATTTAATTGATGGTTTTAAAAGTGCATGGCAAATGCTTGAATCTCCGTCTTGTCTGGTTTGCCGGTGACGTGAAAGTAGGTATTTGAATCCCGTTGGGGTGTAATGAGACCTTTTTTTCCCCCTTCATTGATTTCCTATTTTCCTTCCATGCACATGTGGGTACACTTCCTTTTAAATTATAAATTCCTAACCCTTATTTCATTATATTAGTGCATATTTTTGTGCTGTTTTCAACACTACTTGCGTTAGGTAGCCTACTTGTAAAACAATTACAGTAGGCTATATATTTGAAACCTGCTTTGGTGTCCGCATGGTCTAAGTCGTCACTCTTACAATAGACTATACTGCCGATGACATGGAGATTGAGGGTTGAATCCCGGTTGGGTATCCTGAGAGTGGTTTTCCTAAATCGTTGTCCACACTCCCTCCACGCAAATTCGGGTACACTTCCTTAAAATTAAACTTTTTCTATCCCTGGCTCATAATTAGTGTAATTAATACATATGCGATAACCTAAACAGATTATAAGATGCGGTGCTTAAAAAATATATAAATAGGCATATACTTTAGAGAAGGCTGCTGAACAAGCCAACTAAACATGGCTGCTGTGACTAGCTCTTCTAATAGACAGTGGGTGCTGCTATTTTTCTCGTCGCCCTAGAAATTCTCGCTAAAAGAAAGTGGCCCGGGGGGCGCTGGGTTACCTAAATCCTTTCTCCAACCGCCTCGGCACGCTACCCAAACAAGATCACTCTGTTGTAATTACTAATTAGTGAGTAGTAATTACAGCAGTAGAAGCATACATAGCCACCCGTCGCTAGCCTAGTTGCGACTTGACGTTACTCGGTAAAGGGGTGACTGGCACTTGTGGTTAAATATACACAGTGGTGATCCCCCTCTAATGATCATGTGTTGGAGCGTGGGTTTAGTCATCGCCTTTTACTTCTTTCACCCGCCTGACACCGTGGACTCCATACCTTTCCCCTAGAGATGTGAGAACATTTTACAACTATTTAAATGTACGAATACAATCGAGGTATCCCTTTTTCAAAGGTCTACACATCAATCTAACTAGATAGGCCTACTCCTAAGGAAGGATGCCTACACCAAAAACATCAAATAAGTTAAGATAAAACATTATCAGCTATTCTAGTTCTCATCTTAACTCTAGTATTGACCGCAGCGCTGGGTGATTTAATGTGTCACTAACACTGGGGTTCCCCGTTCTACTCTAGACCATGTATGTTACCCCTTCAATAATACAACCCCTTTTCCCTGTGATTCAATTAACAGAAATTTATACTGGACATTTTTGGGGAATATGTTCATCTCTTCGTTCGGAACCTTAAGTTTGGTTGGATGAGCAGAATGTAGAAGAATAATTACAGGAAAATATTTAGGCTTACTGTTTATGATGCGCATAAAAACAAAACCAATAAATGCAATGCATTTCGGCAAGCCAGATATTTTAGACCGCGTTTCCACACTTGTAGCTAGGAACCATAGTCTCTATGTTAGGATTTTAGTTCTAGCACTTTGGGAATTACTCGTTCAGATTTGAGAACTAACAACTTTATACATTCTTTCTTCTAGATGAAACTTATCTGTACGCCTACATTACGTACTGTATGTTGATTGAACCTTTAGAGCAGGCACGTCAAACTCCATGATTCTGTGCGGCCCGCCGACCTTTTCATAAACCAATATAAGATGTGGCCCAATTTGTATTTTTATAAAGATTTTAGGAATAAAACATTCAAGAGATTTTACCATTTGGGAATTGGTCATTATTTGGTGATACCTAGCAAATGTGGTTAGTGTACCAAATTTTACTCACCAAATATCGGTCCCCAAAAATTGTTAAATTTGCCCACCAAATATGTGCAATATATGTCAACACCAGGGGTGTAGTGGAGTGGGAACGCGTGGGAACGCCGTTCCGGCAATGATTTCATCGAAAAATATTTAAATTATATATATATTTTTTAATAAAGTTTTATACTATGCAATTCTAAATTAACTAATTGATTTTATATAAACATTATGTTAAAACTTTTTTTTATACTGTAAGTCAATAAATTCTGTTGAAATTTACGGTGCTCTACGCGAATTATTGGAATCTTAGGAGAAGTGTGCTAAGTAAGTTTCTGCCTTAGTAACTATTAAAAAATGCTCCAAATATCTTCAAGGAATTTATGTTTGTGAAATTTTCTCGCCTACGACAGCCCCCACTTCAACTTTGGGTGGCTACGGCCTTGCGTTCCGGCACTGCTAAATTTACGACTACACCACTGGTCAACAAACACAAAATTGTGTTTTCGTTCATATAAAGGAACAAACACCTGAGCGATCACATTTACCGAAACGCATTTGTCATCTATTTTGAACTTGACTTCAACAATTCATCTAAAGCCACTAACACAGTTGACGCAAATATAAAGTTTCAATAAAAGTCAAGTCTAAACATTGTATGTAGGCTAATATTAATTTTATTTTTGTTAGGAGCCTATAATGTGTATTTTAAAAGTGAGATTTTTCCATTTAAGATGTTGACAATATTGACCTTTCTGAAATGCGGTCCCCTCATTATTTTCATTGTTCAATGTAGCCCTTACGGTCTAAACGAGTTTGTCACGCCTGCTTTAGAGCATCGACCCCACTCACCCTTACCCCTCTGATTACTTTGGAGAGCCCTTCTCAGGCACAGGGGATGTTACATAGTGTTATTAACTACCCCTATTATACTACTTACTTACAGAATGTAACATTTCTAGTTCCATTGATGAGATATTGAAGCCAAAAAGCGCTAGTATCTTAGCATATTAGCACGCGCGCAATTCAAATATTGCAAAGAAGTTTGAACTACCAAGTTTCCATTTGATAGTTTTAGTTAATATGATGAGAAGAGAAAATAATTAATATTACCTAAATAGGAGCTTATTAATAAAATACATATTATCAACTATAATAGGCCTAATTGATTTCTCAACTTTTTAAAGCATTAAATATGCTTGATTATTCAATACATTTAAAAAAATCAAATTTAGCTCAGAACATTGTGTGTGTGTGTGTGTGTGTGTGTGTGCGTGTGTGTCAAGAGCGGGGTGGGGGAAGGATAAGGGGGCGAGTTTACGCAATCATTTAGGCCTTTTACATTAGTGGTAATATTACAATAGTTTATTTTCAGTTGATGTCTAGTTAAAAAATAATTTTTCTTCTTCATTTTTAAATGATTTTATATCGTTTACTGGTCTTAATATACATTTGCTTGTAAGGAAAATAGGAAAATAATATAGTAAATAACACCTTCAGTTACAGTGGCGCCCCCAGAAATGTGAATGGAAAAGGAAGAAGCATACAATCAAGGTTGTGACCTTTAATATTAGTTGTGAGGGGATTGGGGTTGACAGATCCCCAACCATATGAGGCCAATAATTTGCTTTTATTATTAAATTCATTTTGAAGCTAGTTTTTTTATGGTAACTAAGGTCAGTAATTTAAAAAAATGTGTGATATTTGCCTACAATACTCTTTTTTGGTGTCTATAGGTCTAGGCTAGCTGTTCTACTCTATGGCTCACAAATAAAGGATAGAGAAAATATTGTAACATGTTTGAAAAGCAGTTTTACTTTTGAAACTAGAATTATTTTAACAAAATTAACTATTTATGATTTTCTAATGTGTATAAAGGTCTACATATCCTCACAGAAATTAAGTTCACCATGAATGTTTATTCTATTAGTCGAAAATGACCCTAAGGAGAACACTTAATTTGTATTGAATTATCCGAGTAAACATTCACTTCATTGGGTCGATTTTCCTCAGCGCTTTGTCAAGGGAATGGTGAGCGAATGAATCGGCCAGCTCGCAGTTGCATCATATTAGTAGTTACTAATTTTCATTGAAATTATTTTAAAATAATCCCCATCATATATTTATTTTTTATTTATCGGCTTCAACTATTGTAAGCATCGTCAACTTCGATTTCGATCGTCTTCCTAAACAGTGTCAGCAATAAGTTATATCTTTAAAATAATATATCAACACTTAAGAAAATTAATTTAATAGATATTGTGAAACGATTAAAAAGTTTTAATTTGGAATTGATACAAGTTTATTAGTTTTTAAAAGAATTCGAATTAAAAACAATTTCAAAGTTTTTTTGTGAACATCCGCAAATCTCATAAGTTATATAATAATTTATGACTTATAAGGTTATTTCCGCTTCCCGTATTTCTTATTGTAGGCCTACCAGGTACTAATTGTATTTTTTTTTCTGGTTGCATGATGTTATAATTTGTTTAAATAGCCTAATTGACTAGTTTCCGAATTTTATGACAAATGGAAACAAATTAAGCATTTTTCTTTTGACCTAATTTCTAAGCTTACAATATGAGGATTTATTTAATCTTATGTTGAATGGTATCGAATCGGGTATTGAGTATCGAGGAGATGAATTGATAGTATCGAGTAAGATAGCAGAATTGAGAAAAGTAGGTATTGGCCCACCACTACTAGGAACGCTAAGTAATGCACGAGGGATTCCGGAGTGTGTAAAAGGTATCATCCATAAACCACTTAAGCCCCAATGCTTTTTTCTTAATTTTTTTACGCTCCCTCTCCCCCTGTTACACAAAGAAGACATTTAACCTGACCACTCTCAACTTCCAACATGTGTCACGTAAATTTATTATCAAGAGTGAGTGTTATTTCATAAAGAGACTTAAGTTGAAACATTAAAAGCGGGACTCATATTTTAAATACGACTCGGAATGTTTATCATTGGTGAAAACATGAACAGCAATATTATTTTTCCAACATTAGAAAGTATAAGGTCTATGTTACATAACACTGTGATGTACCCACCCTTCCTCCAGACATTAGAGCTGCCTCCACCCCACCCCTCCCCTCCACTCTACAGCGTTACGTGGTTCATGGATGGCCCTAAGGTGTGGTTCTAATTGTTTAAAAAAAACCTTAGCTCTTATTGATAACCTTAAAATCGATCATGTACTAATAAACATCAGAATGGAGGCTGCATTTTCAGGTAGTCTTGAAATATTTTATCCCTAAGTATAAGCTAATTATTATTTACTAACCCTACCGGATTACTCATATATGTTGTAATTTACCCCTGAAGAACCTATACATGTCAGCCAGTTAGGGGTTCCCCGAGATTTTACGAGATATTTCAAAGGCTCCTCCAATCAAAAGGTTGGGGAATCCCTGTTGTTGATTGTAAGCGAGAAGAAGAGGTTGTATGCTCTTAAGTCCTTCACACCTGGAAATGTAACGAAGCTTTTATTTCTATACTTTCTTCCAATTGAGATTTTTAGGGGTACTTTTAATATAGGCTACCTTTGGAATTTGAAGTCACGAGTCTGCTTTTAAAATGTTGCTTTTTGTATTTGACGCATCTTCAGAGCTCTATTAAAATTGTAAGCATTACTTCATAAGTTGTAAGCTTTTACCAAAATTATGTTTAGTTTGATCTCGGGAGAACTCAATTTCCCCGCTAGCCCCCCTTCCCCCCTCTTTCTCTCCTTGGGTGCGCAATAGCTCGGTCGGGACTCACACCCCGACCTCCCTGCCACCGGCAATTAGACTAAACGAGACCGACGTTTAGTTCGCGAGCCCACTGATGCGGACAAACTCTTTGTTAATCTCGCTCAACTTAGATTATCCGCTATCGGCTTGGAATTTGTTGATTAGCGCTTTTAGAGAAGTTAAATACGGCTGATACCTTTTGATCGTAAGTGGGCTTTGAGCCATCTCTAGTCGTCACCTTACTATCCAACTTGATCGCAAAGAACAAGCTGCAGTTGCGTAATTTCCACGTTGACTAATTACTCGACACATTTAAATTGAAGTTTCCTCCATAACGATTGTTCAGTATTTCCCACACGAATTCTGGTGACTGAGGTTGATGACCTGGCAAACACTCCAACTGCAACTTTACACCTTGTAGACCTTACTATCTGTCGTCTCCAAAGGTGAGGGCCTCTCGTTCCTTTCCACGCGGTGTCAAATATATTTGATATGGGTGAGGGATAAACATTTACTTACAAATGTGTCCAGGCAGTCTGCATATTTTTACTAAAGGTTCAGGGATTATGAAGGTATTATAATGAGAAAGTGTACTTGTATTTTTGGGGAGGAAAAGTAGGAAAACATTTCGGGGAATAAACATGGGTACACAAGACTGGAATTGTAGCCTTACGCTTCCAGGTACCAGAAAATTGGAGATAATTGAGACTGACGCCTTGTTTACCTCCGCCTTAGGGTTCGGCCAGAATGGCGAGCGAGCGCGTGATTCGCAGATAGCTCTCGATAGTTGTTGACGAGGAGGCTCCGAATCTTGGCTCAGTGAACTGAGGGTGGTTTTTAACAAGTGATTTATTGTATAGGTATGGTTTATGATCTTACCAATTAAATTAGGCCGTTAGTAGCAAGTGTGCTAAACCTATCGATAGTAATAAAAATTTCAAAATTAGAAGTTTTCCTTGCACTCAAAGAACCAACATACAATAATATTGCCTAGCGCCTGTAAACTAGACTGTACCGGGTCGAGCACGCACGCACGCTTGAAAGATAGAACATTTGTCGAAATTGACTACCCTACTACACCTATGATTTTAATAGCTTTAAAAGCTTATTCCCAAAGTTGTACTATAGTTTTGTTAAATTTTTAAAGAGTTGTGCGTGAATGTAGGCCAAACATCACATCCGTTCAAGTACATAGCGACGCTGCCTAGCAACGGGTGACCTGATCCAAACATTCGATGCCATCCTCTGGGACAAGATCGATTGTAACTGTTTGTAAACTTTCCATTTAGCGCTATAATTTCCCTGGCTCATTTTGACTTTCTCGCGACCCCACGGTTAGATAAAGTATTGTGAACATTAAAAAAAATTAGTTCGTGATTTTGATGGTTATCGATGTTTCATGAGCCAATGATCCCAATAAAAGGTGTTTTTTTGCGATGTCGTTTATCTGTGTAGGTCTATGTCTGTATCTCGGTCTATATAGCCAAAACCATTTTACCGACCAGGCTAAAACTGGGTAAATAAGGATCCCCCGAGGAGTTTTTGGATTTAGATATCCAGCCCCAAAATTAAGGGCTGTTTACTGAAGGGTTAAAAACATTAAAAAAAATGAAATCCACTCTAAATAATTTTGATTAAATTTGGTATGTATGCATTGTTTAACAACACAAACAACAACAAAATGACTCACTTTGGTGGCCGCGTGGTTTAACGCGCTACTCTTGCAATAGGCTAGACTGCCGATGGCGGGGAGATCGAGGTTCGAATCTCGGTTGGGTGTATTAAGATTTTTTCTGAAATGGTTTTCTACTCTCCCTCCACGCAATTGCAGGTACACTTCATATTAATATAAACTTCCTGATCCCTAAACCATTAGCGTAATTACTACAAAATCGTTTAACCCGAACGGGTAGTAAGACGTGTTGCTAAAAAAAATGGCAATTTTCATTTTCTCGTGAAAACTAATTTGGGGCTACGTACTTTACATCAACATAAATGTCCAATTTTGATATATCTCCGCAACTATTTGAGATATGAAATAGCTTAGCATTATAAAGATGCACCATTATTAAATATAAAACTCTTTTATTTGAAATATATTTTTATAAAACCGATAGTTTGATAAATTATATATTATGTATCATTAAATTATATATGTACTGGTACTCAGATCTTTTAAATAAAATTGATTGTTATTCTCTTTGGTGGACAGAAATGTTCTTTTTTTATTCAATGTTTCTGTAAGAGTGAATAGCCTACTATTTAATGCTCTTTGGTGAAGTGTTTTTGCAACACTCTTTGATATTTTGTTTCACAAATCTTACTCGTTTTTACTAAATGACTATTTTAAGATACAAACGAGAGAAAGTCTGTGCGGTACACCCTACAATTTTTTATTTATTTTTTGCCGACAAAGGGAACATAATAAAAAAAATCAAATTTACGAAACATTATCATGGAAAATACCAAACCCCATTAAATATATTATCGTATAGGGCCTATGTCTATCACTAAAACTTATAAATACAATCTCGCTTATCGAACACGTATTTAGTAGCTAATTAGTGTAGTGTCTTGGAGTTTTTGTGCACCTCGTCTTATTAGCCGCTCAGGGTATCTACAAATTTATAGTAAATAGTCTAAGGATGAGGACGGTAGAATTTAGAAAAATGTACCCGCGTTTGTGAAAATAGAAAATGGGAAACCATTTAGGAAAAAAATTACACTTGGCTGGGTTCGAAATTATGACCTCCTCCTTCAGTGGCTATATATTCTACTGCGAAAGTTATGCCTTAGACCAGGGGTCCGCAACCTTTCTGGATCCCGATGGGTTCTAAACTTATCAAAGATCCCGCGACTATCCATTGTTTCTATACTCTAATTTTGATTAAAAAAATTTGCCGTCCATACATATTATATCATTTCCTTAAAATTAACCTTCCTCAAATATCTATTCCCACACACTTCCAGAAGAAAAAAAAATCGATAAAATGTATACTTTCATATTATACTATTTAATTTTCTTGTAGGCCAAACATTATCGATTATGGCTGATCAAGATCACTTTTGTCTCATTCAAATTTTATTTGAAAGTACATAGTTGATTTGCGGGCGTAGGCTTAATATTGAGATAATCTCAGACTTTGAAAGTATATACATTCAACGGTCTCAGGCGCTAATAGCCCTCTTTCGTGAATTGGTATTTTCTTTCTTTTTGTGCAACGCGCTTTTCAACCCGTCCGGGGCTAGCCCTATATTTGCTCAATTGGGTTAGGGATGCTTAAGCTAGAATCTAAATCAAATGTACCCGCATTTGCGTTCAGAAATATTGGAAAAACCTTTAGGAAAAAAAGCGTTCAATACAGCAGACAGGATTTGATTCCCGACTTATCCGTCACTGTAAAAAAAGACTTGACACATGCCTTTGTCCGCGTGTCCACCTGTGGGGGTCTTTATAAAACTCTGGAGCAGGAATATAAGGGCCCACTTTTGTTCCCGATTGAACACTTCCATTAATTAACATTCCCGACCCGTCACTGTACCAGTGGTATCCTGGTATGTGCCAGTAACGAACTCTGGTGACCGTCGGGGTTCTCATCTGGGACTAATAAAGTCGCTCGTCACAGGGTAGTTTACGCCTATTAGGTTGGCAGCAAACTTGATGTAGTCTAGGAACGGGAGGGGTCGTCGCCGCCATGAATCAAGCCCTCGGAGACTGGAGTGTGTGCTTGTCTGCCCTTTGGAATGTGGGAGGGAGAGGAAATGTGGGAGGGGGAGGGTAATACCCATAACTTAGGTCTTTCCTCTCTCATGAGTGTCGCTCGCTCCTTAAAACTTCCCCTAGACACACATCTTCACGCCATACATGCTAGATTTGGAGACTCAACTTTGATTACTATTGTACATTTAATTTTCTTACCCCCATCCGGCTATCCTCACATTTGCACTAATTGGGTGGGCTATCCTCACATTTGCACTAATTGGGTGGAGGTAAACATGTAGAGGCTATGTACCCGATAATACTGAGAAAAAAAACACCATTGGCATCGACCGAGATTCTAACCTCAACTTCCCCGTTTCCTTCATTCCAGTTTATTGAGTTGCGTTCCTTACGCCTTCGATCGCGTGACACACTTGTGCGAGTAAGAAGAACCTAATTTGACTGCTAAAATTAAAATACTAAAGTTTCTTTTAATGTATCCATACACCAAGCCCTGTGTCACGTCACGTATAGCAAAATGACAACCTCACCTATGATACTGGTCTATTATACATTTCCTAAAACGCTTTTCTTACAGACGAGACACTCCTTGAAACCCAGGATATCCAAGAGACTGAAGATTAGAAAATTCAAAATATCTCGAACACAAATATGAAGGCCTTGACTCGAAACAACAATTTTTGCAAATTGGCAAAAGGAAGGGAAAATAACAATCACAAAATTGCATTAAAAATAATGTTCTCAAAAAGTATTCTTTTTGTAATTTAAATAACGTATTAGAGATGACAAACAAACAAAATAAAAATTGTCAGTGGAGACAAACCTGAAAAAACTTATTTTAAAAATTCACTATTCAATACTTTAAATTTAACTTAATTTATACGTTTTTAAAGGTTTGTGATTCAAGTTTGATTTCCAAATTCTAAAGCAAATCTTAATTTTGTATGCGGGATTTGGATTTGAGAAATAAATTCTCACAAAATGTATAGGCAGCCCTTTCCACTTCTGCCTCTTCACATTTCAAACATGGTCTCTGGCGAATAATAACCGATGTTCCCCACAAAATCCTTCTCGAGGTAATTCCTAGATGCAAATTAATCCCCTGCAATGCAGAAGGTAAGACAAGCGCGATTATCGTCAAAGGAGGATCGTGCGTGAGTGAGCTCACTGACCCGTGGCTTTGGGTTGTTTCTCCCATCAGAAGCTTTTGTCTCTTAATTCCTGTCGTGTCCATTGCAAGTCTGACTAGTCCTGATAACTTGGACACTGGCTACTGGCACCGCATTTGCATTGTTTGCTGAACCTACTGATTATATTAACAACTTATAAACTAACCCATTTACAGAACATACACATTACCTAATCTCCCGGTCTTTAATTTATCAATATGAACGGGTAAGCCCCCATTTCACCAATGATAAATTTTTCGGCCACGCCGTGAATCAAACCAGAAACCCTTAGTTCCCTAGACAGACACGCAACCTACTGAGAAGATGCTGAACTTTTATTGTCTCGTTATTTAAAATTAAGACTACTCTATATATATATATATATATATATATATAGTATATGCATATATATGCGTATATATGCAATATATATATATATATTTTTTCAAAGAAAATCTAGTTAATAACTGTCAGAGAAAATAAAGAAATATAAGAAAAAATAAAATACCTATTGTATAGGCCCTAAGAAATAAAAATGTTTTTATAAAAATTACATAGGCCTAATCTTTATTTTTAATTAAGTTTACCTTTATGTTCATCAGCATTTATTAATTATTATTTAATCCGATATAGGCTTGCGTTGGCATTTTTTTAACTAAGGGAAAATACGGATTTTTTTTAAGGAGTTGAGTTTTGTCAGTATCACAAGTTTTTGATAAACTATTTGTGACTACTACAATATTTAAATAACTTTTTAAAACATATTTATCACATTTATCAATCCTTATCAATTCTGTAGTAGAAATTTTGATTTTTGTATTGGGGGAAAGTCGATATAGGTAGTTTATAAATTTACTAGATTTTGTGTCCACTCGGATAAAGTCAAGGTCACACTGGCTCCGTACTCGGTAGCTTTGCTCTGCCGTACACGGCCGAATTTCTCCGACCACTGACGGAAATCAAATGAGTTTTTTTCCGGTCGTATTAACTGGTGGTCTGAATATTTTTTTATTGCAGCAGCTGAAAGATATTTTTATCAAAATATACGAGATTTTAAATAAATGTTAATACTCACTCGCAATGGTTGATTTGGACAGTTTAGTAACATAAGTGTTGTAAAGGAGACATTAATGTTTTCTACATACATTTTTTTCATCCACACATTTTTTTTTGTTTTGTTTTCAAACAATAGTATTTTTAATATAGGATTGGTATCTAATTAATAAATACATACAATGCAAGTCAATGTCCATTTTAACGACGCCGCGTGCTTTTATGGAGATCTAAGATCTTGATGAAACTGCGTGTACTACCGTAGCTTAACGCAATATGACCACATTGTACTGTCGTGCGCTGTCGGCCGTGTACGGCAGAAAAAATACTACCGAGTACAGAGCCATTGTGACCTTAGCCTAAGAGGAAGGTCACTGTGCACACCTTTCCTTGAAAGTAGTAATAGTAATACAAATAATATAAGCGCATGCCTGTGGTTACCCAACACTCCCCTATTCGAGGCTTGGTCCGTGCAGCGCTGAACTCGCGGTATCCCTACTGTACTGCGGCGAGCCAGTGTGTGATACCATTATTATTAATACAGTGTTTGCTTGGCTCGTACGCGCGGATCTGATATCGCCATGCAAACAATGCATGGACACGTCCCCTGCAATGCTGGGCTTGCAATATTTCTTTCACCCTGCACTTTGTGTGAGAATCTGGGCCACATTCAATGCGTGCATCACAGGAATATAAATAGATGTGCTGATAAAACATTCGAATAAACTCGCCTTCGTGATTATCTTAGGCTACATCAAAATAAAATGCTATATTGAGTATGGAAGGCTGCTTCTAGTGGCACTATCCATTTTTACTTTCTCGCTACCTTACAGGTAGAGAAAGTATTGTGATCGTCACAAAAATCGAACTCGAGATTTTGATGAATGTCCACGCAATTCCCTCTGGCTGTACCTCGCCCTAGAGCAGATACCGATCGGGTTGGAACTTGTTATCTAGAGTTTTCATAGGGTTGCCCTGAGGGGGTTTTGGAATTGGAAATCTAACCCTAAAATCAAGGGTAGTTTCCTTAAGAGCGAAAAGAGAAAAAATAGATTTTATCAAAATTGGCTCAAACAATTTTGATTACATTTAATTTACAATCATTGATTAATATTACAAACAAATTGGCTACTCTCAATTTTTAGTCAAGATTATTTTAAGTGTTCCGTACAGGTAAATTCTTAATTTTTATCATATCTCCGTAGATCTTTGAGATATTAAATTTCTATCGTTGCAAATATGTAGGTCTATTTATATTAAAAATCTTTTATTTGAAATATATTTTTATAAAACCAATAGTTTCTGAGATATTGTCAAATATATTAATACTTTTGTAAGCGTTAGTTGTACAGAGATACAGTACTACCTAAGTTTTAACGCATTAATCCTATAATGCCATAGAATAAGTAAATAAGTCTCTTAAAAAAATTGTTCTTTTCCCTTTAACCTCGTAGGGGAAATGTTTGTACAACAATACCATTTTAGACTCAATAGTCAATATTTACCTATTTTATTGGTCAACATTTTTAAATGAGGAATTTAATAGCAATGCGATGACCTGAAGATGTACAACTCTTAATAAAATGTCAAAAATTTTAACCGGAAGTAGACATTTTAATACGAAGTGTTGACCCTTTTGGACCCAATAGTGACCTTTTTTTATTGGTCCAAATATACAAATGGGGACTTAAATCCATTAAAAATAAAACTATAAAATTAAAAACCATGAGTCAAAAAAGTTTTACGTAAATATAGCGTAATTTTTGCTCGGGTTTGTTAGTATATATTATTTTATATCTCCATTTTTAGGCAATGGAGCGAGAAAGTCAGTGCGGAGTTCCGTACCATTTACTTACTATACAGACATTTAAAAAATTGTACGGGCCACTGCACAGACTTTTTCTCATCTTAATATATGATTATAGAAACATTTACTAAAAACTCTTTTAAGATTTGTGAAACGAAATCTTACACATTGTTGCAGAAACTCCACCAAAGAACATAAATAAATAGTAAACACTTTTACATAAACATTGAGAAAAGAGGAACATTTCTGTCCACCAAAGGGTATAATATTCAATCAATTTCAATTTCAATTTCAATTTCAAAGAGTACCATAAAGTATATTTGCTGATGGCTTAGTGATTTTATAAAAATATATTTCAAATAAAATATTTTAATTTGAAATACTACTACACCTTTACAATAATAAGTTATTTCTTTTCTCAAATATTTGTGGAGATACAATCAAAATAGTGCATTTCTCCCTATGTAAAATACTATTACAGTTATTTAACGGGAAAATAAGATTCGCCATTTTATTTATAATGTTAAACTATACCTAAATACAAAATTTAATCAAAATACTTAAAGCTGATTCGGAGAAAATGAATCTTTTATCTGTTTGCCCTTCAGTAAACTACCTTTAATTTTAGATTTAAATATCTGATTTCCAAAACCCCTGAGAAGAGCCCTATGAAAACCTTAGATACCAAGAGAGACACCGCGAAAACAACCTTTTCAATTTCATGAGGCCATGAAACGCTGACATTTATCAAAATATAGCGTTTGATATTTTTTTTACGGTCACATTACTTCTCTCTCCGTGGGGTCGAGACAAAATACAAATACAAGAAAATCATAATAATTTTATTTTTATTTCTAATAAAATAGAAGGTAGGGAGGGGTTCGTATTCCAGACATATGTACTATTGAAGATTATTTTTTTTACACTATGGCTCGCATTTTACCTCCACGTATAATGTATAATGAAACAAGGCTTTACTTTTCTGCTAAAATCCTACGTTTATAATCCTCCTATACCGTTTTATTTTAAATATGCAGTGACTTGGAAGGTTAGTAAGACACAGAGATCTTCTTATACAATATAATTCAAAGCAGCTTTTTTTTTCTCGGCAATTTATAATAGGCCTAGCCTCGTTCTTTTTGATTCTTACCCCCTGCCCTCTATTGTGACACGTCTTACTATCCTTCCAGACTATCCTCATATTCACACTGGCAGGATAAGGATGAGGATGGGTAAACTGAAAGGAAATGTACACAAATTTTGGCGAAAAGAGTGTGGGTTTAAACCATTTAAAAAAAACCTCTTCATTACAACCGAATAAGACTCTAAACCCGACATCCCCATCACCGGCACCACAGACAAGACGAGACTGACACTTTTGCCCGCGTGACCATTGGTGCGGGTAACAAAACGTGATATTCTCAACAGATCCTTACACGGAACGGTGGATAGGATGTTCAATGGAGTGTCGCCAGGAAGGTAATTGGCAACAAGAATTTCTCAATTGTGCTTACTGCGGTTAACCTTGGTGTGGGTTTGACCAAACTACACCGGGCAAATACTGGGTGATAATTGAAGGTCGAGAGCGCTCTCAAACTTCCACAGATGTTAGTTGTGATTGGATTAGTCACAACCTTAGTGGATATAAACTTGTCAGACCAATTTATATAAGAAGAATTTTATATGACAGACAATATACTAAATATACTTTCACAAATTCAATTAATACGTCAGGTCATGTAATCTGCACAAGAAATACCGAGAATTGCGTGCGATAAGAATCTAATAAATTATTTAATTTCGGCTTTATTTAAATATATTAAAGACGATGTATTTAAAGGCTTTTCATAAAATTATTTATTGTACTGATGTGCCTTGTCACTTTTTAATAGGTTTCAGTTTAATCAAATTAAATGAAAATTAAGTATCTGGTGAAGGGCGCCCTTAATATGTGTGATCCTTAGCTCATGATCAAGAGTAACAATTTAATAAAACACATGGCTCTTTAGAATTTTTCTGAATTCATACAGGTATTTTATATTATACAAACTTAATGATATGGGATAAGTAGCCTAAGTATATATTAAATGTAGTAATCATTTGAAAATCCTTCTTTTGGATAGTATTTCACTATGAATAAAAAATCACTTGCATTAACTTAATCATAGTCTATAAAAGTATTAAAGATGCTGCATCTACATTCTTACATAGATAGATAAACTGTTTACATTATAAACCCAAAGTGGTCGGTACAATATCTTGAGCAGTTTGGTTTTTGCACCAGTAAATTAATAGGCTATAATAGATTAACTTTAAACATGTCATTAAATTGTGATATTCCCTTCTGACCTTAATTTTTTGTCATTTAACCACTTAGTAAATAATTGCAGTAGAATCATGGTCAGTATCTGAAAGTTACAAAAGCTAGTCAAATTACTTATATTCATATCTGCGGTTGTCACGTTTATATATAGAATTAATAGACTACCAATAAATTAACTACACCCTACCTGCTTCGGTGGCCACGTGGTCTAACGCGCTACTCTCATGTTGGACTAGACTGCCGAAGACGGGGAGATCGGGGTTTGATCCCGGTCGGTTGCACTGAGGTTTTTTCTTTAAAGGGTTTTCTACTCTCCCACTACGCAAATGCGGGCGCGTTACCTCCAACTAAAACCTTAAAACCCAGTAGTATAATTAGTACATAGGCATATAACTCGACCGGGCAGTAAGATGCGGTGCTAAAATTTAAATATACCCTCCCTTCCGTGCGGGCCTATTTGTACGTATACAGAATCGAAAAATATTATTTAGATAATTATGCTGACATGGTTAGCATATAAAACAATTTAAATAGGGAACACAGAGCTTGGCGTGTATATTCATATTACCTACCTTAGTAACTTTTTGATCTGTTGGCTAGAGAAGGTCCCTCCTAATCGCGGCGGTGATCACGCATCTGATTCTATCTGTGGTTTTCCCATGCTCTCTCCACACTGACGGAAGTGAATTTCTTGGATGCCGCCCACTTGAAAGTAAATATCCTCAAACTGGTGTATTTCCTATGACCTATGTGATTGACAGCTCTGAAGCTATTAAACTAACATAATCCTAATCTTTGATATCACAACTGCTACATTTCGCGTGAAAAGTCGTTGAAAATTAAACTAAATTCACGATTTTGTTTTATGTTATGAAGTAAGACTTAATTTTTTTTAATGTTATAAGTAAGCTAAACATATTTACCTTTCACCTCTATTTTGGCGTGAATCATGTAGGTACCGGTATGCGTTAGTTACCCTTAAGTTGAAAGTATAGAAAACGCGAGTTAAAAGCAGTAATTTTGCAAAGCACTTAAAACTTTTTTTTTACAAAAAAAAATCAAATAATTATCCAGAAGTGCATAGTTTAATTTTCTTCGCATGGTGACATCAACGGTTCTAGAAAATATTTCAAGGATGTCCTGGAATATAATGACAACTTTTCCACTTCGTTTAAAAAGTATCTTATCTAATGCCGCTATGGTCACTGCAGATATACCTACAAGAGCTGTTGATATCACCACGTGAAGAAAATTAAACTCTTATGTTTCAACTTTAGTCCAGCAATATTTGATTTATTTTGGCTAAAAAAAAGTTTTGCTATAAAAACTGCAAAAACACTGGTCTTTTCTCACGTTCCATACACACCCACCTTAAGCTACACCCCTCATCCTTATATTAAATCGTTGACAGCCGTTGTGTTAAACGTGTAAATAAAAACTAACACTATTCGTTTGATTTCCACTAAAAAAGAAAGGCTATTTTCTAAGTCGGGCGATGACAAACTGAAGCCCAATGTCTACGTCGGGCCTTTCCAAGGCTGGGTTTATCCTACGAGTATTAAAATTGATACTATTTTACTCTAAATTAAAAAATTTTGGGAACCTTTCTTAACACATTCATTGAAAAAAAAATCATATTTGTTGATTTAATGATTTGTGAGTTAAAATTTGAATGAACCCAAAAACAATTTTAAAGTTGTTTTTACACCAATTAAAAATGTTATGCAAGGTCCTCAACGATGATTATTTTATAACTAAAATATTTACACGAATGGTTTAGTCTAGAAATGGTTTCGCAACAAAAAAAAAGTGTTAAAAATAATTCAAAACTCGTTTGAACACCTTTAAAGGTGGATAAAAATGGCGTGGATCGTTCCCCAAAAGTAAATGGGTGGACCCTTTCTCTGAGCTCTTAAAGAGGGCAATAGCAGAGGTAGTCGAATCACATCGAGATCTGAATGATGTAGCCTACGTAATGGTCCTGTTGGAAGGTTGGTCGGCAGCTCTTTTAGGGTCGGGAGGAAGAATTGACGATGAAATGTTCCTCCCTGATGTCACGTTATTCGAAATTTGTGGTGAGAGAAGGGGAAAAGTGGAAGGTGGGAACCCACCATCCTTGAAGTGTTTCCTTCGATTTAAGGGCTGTTTGCTTTTTAGGGTCACTAGGGAGGCACGTGATTGAGTAAATTCCATATTTTTTGAGGTGGTTTACATTCCACTAAGATATATTGGTCGTTCCTAATTCGCATGTCCAGTAGGGGCCTATGTTTCAATCAAATCCAGATACTTTAGGTCAGTCGGTAGAGTATTTGCTTTATGTTAAGACAAAAAGTTAACACTATAAATTAAGTTTGTTCTTTTTCAATTAGTGAATTAACATTATGGGGTACTGTTGTATTTGTGCTAATTAAATTAAGTAGGTAATGGTTTGAATCCTGGCGGGGTGTATCGAGCGTGGTTTTTACTAAAACTATTTTACACACTAGCTCCACGTACATACGAATATAATTATTTCCTATGAACTATACTATCACCCGCCTCGGTGGCGTAGTTTGGCTAACGCGCCAGTCGTGTTGAGCCAGACCACCGAGGACGGGGTGATCGAGGTTCGAATCTCGGTCGGGTGAACTGGGGGTGGCTTTTCCCCAAATGGTTTTCCACTCTTTCTCCACGCAAATGCGGGTTCACTTCCTCTAAATTCAACCTTCCCAATTCCTAATCCGTTAGTGTATTTAGTACTTAAGGTGCGGCAGAAGGGGGCGCGAGTAATTTTACAGTTTTTATTAGCATTACATTTTTTTGGCCAAAATAGATCAAATATTTCTCCAGTAGCAACATAGAGTTTAGTTTTCTGCACATGCTAATATCAACATATCTTGAATATCCGTCAAGGGTGTCCTGTAATTTGGTCAATACTTTTTTTCTTTATTTAAAAAGTTTTGACACAATTCCAGGACAGTCTTGACAGATATTCAAGATCTGTTGATATTAGAGTTTATTTTTATGCAAATTCTATGTTGCTACTGGCGAAATATTTGATTTATTTTTGCCAAAAATATGTATATTCTATAAAAACTGTAAAAATAATTGCGCCCCCTTCTGCCGCACCTTAAGCGTATAACCTGAACGGGTAGTAAGACGCGGTGCTTAAATTAAATTAAATTAAATTAAATTAAACTATACTATCCTCACCCCTTTCCCATTAGTGTGAATACTAGAATAGCCCGGACAAGATAGTAGGTGCACTGCAAAAACAAATCTTTCACCTACGTTGCGAGCAAGTCTAACTGAAGATCATCAATGAACAGTGATGATGAATGCCACTGAAATATTTTTCCATCTTGCATTTACAGAACATTGAGAGCATGAGAAAATTGAAATTGAGTGAGCGTTGGGAACTTTCCTCGAGTGAAAGTAGGAAACAAAATGAACGTTTCGTAATTAAGAACAAATTTCCACACGAACCTTTAAACAAAGAGGCTGAGATCTATCTCCTCGCGTCCTAGGACATTCACACGTGTTTAGAGAAGGTAGGAGAGGGAGGGGTAAGAAGATAATAACGGTATTTTCCAACGATTTTGATAGCAGCAATTATTCTAGTTTTATCTGATCGATCGCTTAGGGTGGTAGACTAGACGGTTGAGGTCCGACGCTTTGGTTCAGCCGGTAGTGATGGCTATGTCGACACACTACAGGCACCGTATACCGCACTGATAGTGGCAGAATCTTGAAACACACAGCAAAGCGTTGCTTATTGAAATAAATCTATTCTCATCGTAAAATATTGATGATAATCATAACCTGGATTAACTTAATTATTTTAAAACCATAACTAATTATGATTCTGTCTACACATGAGATGTTTTTCTGTATAAAATACTAACAGCTTTAAACACTTTGAAGCTTGAGAGTTTTGCCCTGTCGGTACCTCGTGCGTTTTCGCTAACACCATAAACAGCTAAACACGTTTCTGGTGGATCCAATGATTTTGGGATGGATTCTCGACGATGTTAGGCTCATCTGGATTGCCGGTGACGGGGAGGTCAAGTTTATAATCTCGGCCGAGTGCACAAGGGATGGTTCTTAACATCACTGTGGTTTTTCCATCCCCCCACGCAAAGTTAGGTGCACTTTCTCTTAAATAATCCCTCATCCTTGAGTTAATTCGTTAACGACCTTGTCTATTGCAGGAATGATATAATGTAAGCCCGATATTGCTTGGTATATCTTACGTGCACGTTCTAAACGCATAATTGCCACTTGAAATACAAAAATGCTTAATATTAACCCGTTTCGGTGAACATATGGTCTAAGGCGCTACTATCACAATAGATTATACTTCTGGAGACCGGAAGATCGTGGTCGGGTGTACTGAGGGTGGTTTTTCCTATATAGTTTTCTACTCTCCCTCCACGTGAATACGGGTAAACTTCCCCTAAATTCAACCTTCCAAATCCATAACACACCGGCGTAATTAGTACATAAGCGTATACACTGAACGGGTAGTAAGACGTTGTTTCTAAATAACAAAATAAAAAATTTAGTACCAACTTTCGTAGTAAGGCTCCTATCTGACAGCTAGAAAAGTTATTAGATCTACTTTCACTATTCATATTTAAGTCATGTGACCTGCAACTGTCACTTTTGTTAGATTTTATAATAACAGAGAATAAAATAATGCATACATATTATCAAAACTGACTGCCAAAAAGTTTGTATTTTATTAAAGGCTTTTTCTATTAAAATTGGACCTAGGATTACTAAATTACTTTACAGTCACTAAATGATCAACCGAGCGATTGTATTCATCTCTTGCCATCTCGCATGATATTGAACATGTGTGTCTGGCTGAAGTTACGTGATGTGTGGAAAACACACCTGTTTCCGAGACCTGCTCCGTTGGCTGTATGGTCTAAGGCGTTACTATAATGTTAGACTAGACTGCTGATGACAGGAAAATCAGTTCGAATTCCGGTCGGGCGTACTAAGAGCGTTTTTTTCCAAAAGGGTTTTTCACTCTACACGTAAATGCGGGCACACTTTCTATAAATTCAGCTTTACTCATACCTAGTTCATTTGTATAAGTAGTACATATGCGTTGCCGAGGACGCGCTAATTAAGGGGGCTCTATTCCATTCCCGTTATGAGTATACTTTGAGAGAATGCGGGGGTAATATTGGCTCGACTTCGGGACTTCAGACTAGCGCAAGTTTGGATGTCATACTTGGTCAGAGGGATGCGTGGTTGATACTTGGTGAAGGGGGAAAAACTAAAACTTATCAATATGTCACACGGCGTCTATTAGTTTCGAGGGCATTCAAGGGCCTTCATTCATAACCAACGATAACTGTCACGTGGTTTTAAAAGTAATTCTCCTAACATACAAGATTTCCGGTGGCAGGTGTAGAGTTTCTGATCTCGGTCGGGTGCATTGCTTGTGGTTTATCAGATATGATTTATCACCGATTTCCCCATCCCATCTCCACGCTAATGTGGACGCAGCACCTCTAATACACCCGCCTCCATGCTACCTTAAATTAAGCCGTTAATACTTATGGGGTTAACGTAATAACCAAAAAATCAAACTTATCTCCACTCTTTAGATTAGGTCGTTAGTAATAATTCATGTGTTGAACGTAATAATTTTTCAAAAACACTCCTAGGTCGATGTTGTTAAAGTATATGCACTGTAACAAAGCAAATTAAATGCATATTTGAAGTGCGCGGCAACATTCCTATTGTCGGCTCGTGAGTTTGCTTAGCCCTGTTGCGTGGGTGTCCCGCTGTGAGTAATGACAGGTATTATTGTAGAGGACGGCGTGGGTCGGGTGACGTCACATACTAGACCTACTTGGCTTGCACGTGTAGCCTTGTTACCTGGAGAGATTGGAGACATTTTTAAATCGCAAAGATCACCTCTCGCTTGCCTTGTCGAACGACCTCTAGATTGGTTGCCTATAGTCTGATCCCTTCTATGTAGACTCCTTCAGAAAATATTATTAGCAGGACTCTGAAAATATGGCTACTAGGTCGCCGATGCCGACGATAATTTCTCATCTCATTAGTGGCTCTCTACATTTTTAAAATAAGTCATATAGTGATAATTTTTGAACAAAACTATGGGTAAGGCAGTGGTGGAGCGTGCTCTTTCTTTTCGGTGGGGCCAGGTCAAAGCTTACCGGTAGTGATTTTTTTCTTAACACGTGTTAACATATTAAATTAAATCAATTTAAGTTTTCCTAATTTTTAAAAATCAATAGTATTACAAAATCACTAAACAAATTTGCAAACAGAAAGAATAAAATATTATAGGTTTTGAATTAAACTTACCAAGCGATCACATTATTTGTATAAAATTTGGGCGCATCTTTCTCTAAATGCTAATTCATGAGTACCACATTATTTTAAGCATTCTATTAATCTGCCTAGTATTTGCCTATTTTTTATTCCTGTTCATTGTGTTTTTGGACTGAGATTTTGACCGCGGTATCAATCTGTGATGTAATATTTACTGTTCCAAACGTTTTAAACTTAAATGCATTTTCCAAATTAATTGCACATTCCTCATGTTTTTTAATTCCTTTACTTAAATGTATAAGATACTTACGGTCTACCGCTGTCCACAACCCCTCACCACCAAATAATAAACAACAGAAACAAAATAAGCTATTTTCTTGCCATCCACCTGCATAAATGTAGTCGTTAGACTGATGTGCTCCTAACCGATTAATTTCAAGGTTTTCTTGCAGTTATAATGAAGAAAACAAAGTTGTTCAGTAAAGAATCTACTTTAATTAATTTAATTAATCATTTTCAAGCGTCTTCTAATTTCATGGCTCTTAACACATACTAAAACACAGACACATAAACGCATAACAAAATATAGACCACCTTTATTGTATAGCGGGCCCGTTCAGGCTGGCCCCATTCGTTAGTGTAAAGCTCACACTGGAATGGTAGGGGATTGTCTTTCAGAGACATCTCACACTAGGTGTGACTTCTCTGAGAAGGCCTGTTAAACCGAGACGACTGAATTGTATCCATTCTGAATGGCAGCCATTCAGACATTTTCTTAAACGAGCACCTCGAATAAAAAGTCTGAATTGTATCCATTATCATAATACCCACAAAATCCTGAATTGTATCCATTCTGAATGGTAGCCATTCAGACAGTTTTCAAATAAACGACTTTAACAAAAATCCTGATTTGTATCCACTAGAAATATTTGAATTATATCCACAAAATCCTGAATTGTATCCATTCTGAATGGTAGCCATTCAGACATTTTCTTAAACACGCATTGCAAATAAAAAGTCTGATTTGTATCCATTATCATAATACCCACAAAATCCTGAATTGTATCCATTCTGAATGGTAGCCATTCAGACATTTTCTTAAACGAGCACCACGAATAAAAAGTCTGAATTGTATCCACTAGAAATATTTGCATTATACCCACAGAATCCTGAATTGTATCCATTCAATTGCGGTACCACTTGTCTGATAGATGGCAGCAGGAGAAACTCGCCTTAACTCATTCCATGTTTACTAGAGAGCAGCACTTATCCTTAACTCATTCTGAGGTAACTAGAGAGCAGCACTATCTCCATTTTAATATATATATATATATATATA
>CABFWO010002767.1:66113-82194 GCA_902155825.1 Timema genevievae | reverse complement strand
TAAGGCGAGTTTCTCCTGCTGCCATCTATCAGACAAGTGGTACCGCAATTGAATGGATACAATTCAGGATTCTGTGGGTATAATGCAAATATTTCTAGTGGGTACAATTCAGACTTTTTATTCGTGGTGCTCGTTTAAGAAAATGTCTGAATGGCTACCATTCAGAATGGATACAATTCAGGATTTTGTGGGTATTATGATAATGGATACAAATCAGACTTTTTATTTGTAATGCGTGTTTAAGAAAATGTCTGAATGGCTACCATTCAGAATGGATACAATTCAGGATTTTGTGGGTATTATGATAATGGATACAATTCAGACTTTTTATTCGTGGTGCTCGTTTAAGAAAAGGTCTGAATGGCTGCCATTCAAAATGGATACAATTCAGCTCCCCCGTTAAACCTGGTCCACGACAGCTTCTATATTCAGTCACTAGAGTGCGAGTACATTCTTCGCGTGACGTTTGGAGTGAGGAATGGATAATTTTGACTGGAATACTGTATAACGAATCCAATAATTCACGCGTGTAGAGAATGGTGCTCCACTTCATATTCATGTTTTTTCCAAAATATTCTTAGAATAAAAAGAAATATATTTTTTTATGCTAAAAATATGTTGGAAAAATTTTGGTGGAGATAGCACATGGGGTTAGGTTTTAGGATGGTAGAATGCATAGGAAATGTACCCGTACTTTCGTTAACATCCCCGTCACTGGTGAACTAAATTAGACAAGTCTTTAAATTGAAAAATGACACCTTGACTCGGGAATCGAACCCTTGACCTTTGGCCAAGTACAATTTCCGTGTCCATGTGTCGTTTTTCAATTTAAAGAATATGATATTCAAATGCGGCAATAAACGTAATTATCAAATATAATAGCTTTGCTATTTAATCCATCAAAATACACTAAATACATCGTGAACCACCTCTCACGGCATCATGTAGCGTTGGTTGAAAACTGCTGATCTGTCTTCTGGGGTCGTGTCATTCATGTGTCAGATTATCAATCAATGATTTGTCCTCTGTCAATGTTTGAGTCTGTTGGACGGAAGGTTGGTCATGAAACACGACCTTTTTGTCCCCCTACTCTCTCTCTCTCTCTTTCTGGATGATATTCGAGTTGTCTCTCGCCACAGAAATATCACAACTCACTCCAGACCGCCAATTACTCGCTGCTGTTTTTGTTTGTTTTCTTGTACTTACTCGTCTCTGGATTTGTTCACATTCGCACGAGAACTCTCGACCTGACGTAATCTGATTGAATTATATGACAGTGGCGAGGCATAACTTTTCATAAAGTGTTACCACCAGATAGATACCTACACCGCAAGAACCTCCTCCTTTCCCCAAATTTTTAAGCATATAGCATTTTTATTTCCATAAAATTTTTAAATTTCTTAGTTGAAATATAAAAAATAAACAAGAATTCACTCGGACCAAAACATACTAAAATGTGGTGGTAATTGTTTGTCAATAAAGGAATACAAAGAATAGACATAAGAGATTGAAACTAAGCGAGGGAAAATTAATTCAAAATAACACTCCGCCCAGGACACACATTGACGTGCGGCATTGGAAGAAATGTCTATAATTGTGCTTTGTAACTAAGTCACATTCTACTGGGTCAACATATATTCTGTTCACCGTAGGAATTGTTTTCTGAAAGTCCTTTTTCCCTACCAGAAAGCTATTATATAGTAGGATATTGGTAGGAAAAAAGAGCTTTCAGAGAGTAATTCCTACCGTGAATGGAGTATAGCTACATATTTGTGTGATAAAATCCCCATTTTTCTCGCGTGCCTCAATGGGCGTTGCGAAATGTCCAGTGTTTTACTAAAGATTATCTGGTATAGAATATCAAGTCGAGTTTGTAGAAACGGTTGACCTTAATGCAGTACTTCATTTTAAGGTTGACTAGGAGTCCAAAGTACATTTCATCTGTTTTCATAATTTGACTGTTACATATTAAAAACATATATTGCCTCCTATCTTCAACTCTCATTAGTGGTAACACTGGACACTAGCACGCTTCGCTACAACTTTTCATTTTCCAGTTTATTAGAGCAAGCTTATATCGGTTGTGCAATAATTATTGGTAGAGAAAAGTATATAAACGCGGCATTTTGAATAAGATAACTTATCACTTTGAAAGAACAGCTCCAGGTTCTAGAATGTTTCCATCCTCTGCAGATGAAAGGTTACATATATATATATATATATACACATATATATACACATATATATATACACACACACATATATATAGCCGAGGGATCGTTTTTTGTTTTGTTATGGCTTAGATTTTGAAGAAAAGCGAGTTAAAAAAATACGTAACTAATATTTATCACTAGCCCCCCCCCTCGTTTTTCTCCCCACCATACACACACCAAAGTCTGGGCCGTAGCAAGTAGTTTGAAAAGCACCATTGAAAGGGACACTGTTCTTGATCATATAGTGAAGGGGAGAGCTAAACAACATAGAATTATATCTAGATATCGTAAGATTACATGTAATTAAAAACCTTTTATTTCCAAACTTCTGATACCCAAACAAGTGGTTGGACGATTTAAGCCGTCAGGTTTGCAATATAATCGATTTCTGGTAATGGGGGTTGAGGTTCGAACCTTGGTCGGGTCACTACGTGTTTTTTTAGCCTAAGCTATTGTGGGGCCTCTGCCCTCTTCACCACAACTCAAATGCTGAGATCACTTAACTTTCACGTAACGTAACGTAACGTAACTTAACGTAAAGGTTCTTCTCATGTTTCTAGATGGAAGCCATTACGATGCAATTAATTTAACGTTCACTTAACTTAAGAGTTGTACAGGAAGAACTTTCACGTTAAGTGAACTTTAAGTGAAGGTACCACGTGTTATCTGGCCAATCCATTGATCTCTATAATATAACTGGATGGATATACACATGCACATTCCAAGGACAAAAGCGTGACGGTCAAGTGTATCGTCTGCTACACTGAGGGGGGGAAAGATTTAACGGTTTCTTTAAATGTTCTTATGCGAAAACATGTCTCTGATGAATAAAAGTGTTATTGTTTGAAAATAGTGAAGTATTATACCACACTTTCCTGAAGAAACATTTACATTAAAGGATATACAATCCAGTTTTACAGGTAATACTGTACAAATACGAATAAAACCTTAGATATTTCAATTTTTATGTAGTTATCATCAATGTTGTTTACAGTCTGCCACGACAACACTTATATTTAAAGTTGGTTATTAGCGTGTATATTGGTTTCAGAAACCATATTTTATTGAAAGTTCGATAAATATAATGAACAAGGTATCTTAAAAATTGATTACATTTGTTTGAATGACAAACTTTGAATAGTTGCCATGCATTCAAACTATCACTTAGGTTATAGGCTTGTGGAAAGTATTATTGTAATAATACCTGTTTTTTTAAGTTGGCTCATATCTTTCAGAAACCATATTATGTTGACATTTCGATAACTATAATGAAACAAGTTAGCTAAAAACTGTATTACATTTGTTTGAATGACACACTTTGTGTAGAAGTCTTACGTTCAAATGATAATTTAGGTTATTGGCTTGTAGGAAGTACAGTATCTTATAAACCCGGATTTTAGTAATAATTCCAATCTGTAAGGCTTTATTTCGTACCAGAATACTATCATATATATAATATTTTGGTAGGATGAACGGCAATTTAAAACAGAAGTAGAAATTTCCTTCTGGAAGGTCTTTTATCCTAACTAAACACAAATATATGGTAGGATTCTGGTATGAGATAAAGCCTTAAAAGTAAGCTTCCTTCAAAAATCATCGTACATATTAGGCTACATCAACTTATTTAAATAAAAAAACTAACCAGTTTTGAACTTTTGTATGCTCTTCAAAGCTTTAACTAACATATTTATTTTATTTAACCACTCTCACATTGATGTATCTCATATATTCAGTCAAATTAATGAACGATGTCAAAATGCCACATTGCCTTGTATGGGTGAAAGAGAGAAAGAGATACCCGAAAGTTTCTTTCTCTCTTACCCAATGGTATGCAGACGACAGCTCGAAAATTTCAGCCACAGATGTCCATCCAGTTATAGTATAGAGATCAATGGGCCAATCATGTTGCGAGTAACGTCAACAGGGCTATTTAGTACTGCATTTGTTTATTTATGGTAGGCCTATGCGATGAATTCTTTGGTACATATTTTCCTCCACGTTTCGCGAACTCTAAAACGTCGTAGCCTTTTGATACACTTTATTTTATATATCCATAAAGCTTATATTGCAAATACTTACAGCCTAATCAGTCCCAAATGATTGGTTTCATTTTAGTGAACAATTTGTTTTCAAACAGTCCACAATCATTGTATGTGTTTTGATATAGTTGTTACGTTAAGTTAAGTGAATACTGATGACACACTAGTTTCCTTACGTTAAATGGAGGTTAAGTTGATCGCGATACCGTCATAAAGCTTGGTACGCACCTAGAAACATTGCTGGCCAACTGTTTTATAACATAGGAAACAGATTGTTGGCAAACATTAAAGAAACATTGTTTCGTGTCTAGACCTCAATGAAGAAACATGGTTTACCATCCATAGTTCAACTGAGCACAAGGCTGTAGCCAGCCAATAATTTCAGAGGGGACTTTTAGTGGGCACATCCCCCAATTGCTGGAGGCTAGAAAAAAATTTCAATATGATAAACAGTTCTAGAAGCGCTCTAAAGTGTTTTTATGGCAACATAACCCCCTAACTGCCGAAGGCTAGGAAAAATTCTAAATATTAAACACCTCTAGAAGTTCCCTGAAGTGCTTTTTATGGTAACACAGCACCCTAATTTGAACTGGTTAGCTTAATTTTATATTGTTTGAACGGTTGGAACCCCCCCTCCCCCCGGACTACGGCCTTGGTTGAGTGCAAGATGTATGCCGAGGATTTTAAATAATTCTTATGTTCTCTACTAAATTGCACATGAAGGGCTTTTTAACCTTTTTTCCCCCCATTTCTTTCACACAAACTGAGAACTTTTCAGCGATTTCATTCAAAACATCCCGTTTCTTGGCGCGATTTTTATAATCCTTAGATATCACATCCCACAGCACTACATTTGTATGAAAGATTTCAGTCCGGTCCAGATTTTTTTTTTTTTGCCTGTTCATGATATGAAAAATGGAAATATCAGGAATTGATGTACTTAGTGTGAACAGCAGAGTCAGATTGGCCCACGTTGCTTTTTGCCTGAAATATTGGCAAAAACATCCATACCATCAAACATTGATTCTTGGAACTCATTTGAAATGAATCACGGGAAACATGTTTTCCTCGCTGGGAAACACAAGGAAACATGAACTTTTTTTGCCAACAGTTGGGCAACTGTTTCCGAAACAAGAGCAACATGTTGGCAAACATTGTTTCCAAGTGCGTACTAGGCTTAAAGATTAGGCCGTTAAATTATATTAGTGCTGCGAACCCAATATATATTTAAAAACATCTTGACAGAGACCACCCATAAATATGCGAATTGATAAATTAACTTAAATTCCTTTTCAAAAGTAAACCTGTTAAGAAAACAATTGGGTTGTCCAACAAGTCAGAACTCTGAAACAACTGAATTAAATGAATAAGAATTTGAAATTCATGTATAAATATTTAATTAAAATCAGGGAATTTAAAAAAATCACGTAAAATTTCTTAACTTATCAATACGGTATAGCTGAAAAAAATATATATTCTAGCTCAAGTAAGCCAAACTATAAAATGAATCATGCTCTCAGACACGCCAAAGAAAGACGCCAAACTTTTTTTAGAAACTGTCCTTTTTGAGTTTGAGTAAAATTCGTGCTTTGGGACTAGCAGGGAAATTACAAATGTTTCTGTTTGGATGGCAGCCCTAGGAAGCCATTGAAATGTTTTCGGCTTGCTACCCTTTAATATAAACTGGAAAAATCTGTGGCATTCCTAACCAATTTTGACTTAACATGTTCTTTAAGAATTCAGGAAACGTAAATACGTACTATAATACAACTTTATACCCTTCAAATTTGGTTAAACTAAGCTACCGTGATTTTGTGCTGTTGTATTCGCAACATAACGTTTGATGTGGGCGTGTAGGAGTTATGAGGAACTGTAAAGGATCCTTTATCAAGAAGAGAAGTGCGCACCGTAGCATGACCTTGTTGATGGTATCATACAATCTTCACTTTGATCATTGGAAGCTCACAGTTGCTGTTGGGGTGAAGTGATGTTGTTTGGTTCCCTTTCCATTCGTCCCTCCCTCCCACTACCCCTTTACCATCCGTAGCTGAAATACATATGATTCAAGGTTCAATTGAATCAACCCGGCTTTGACTCAAAGCAATGATATACTCCCAACGTTAGTGCGTTAATGGTTAGGTAAGTTATTATAATTAACAGCAAGGTTATCTAAAGATCAGCACATCTGACCTGGTCCAAAGTTACAGGATCTGATTCCGAACTGTTTAATTAAGAAAGTCCCCTTTCCTCAACCTCATCTCCCAGGTATGTTTTTATTCTATTCAGGGGAGAGCGTGGGTGCATTTCTTTAAGAATTGAACTTCTTTTTCCGGTCCCTTTATATAGAATCCGCTGATAGTCAATGTCCGCTCACTTAAGTAGCTACTTATTTGAACCTTTAAAACGTGGAATTATATAAGCGACAAATACTTGACTGCCGATGACGGGGAGATAAAGGCTCAAATCTCAGTCGGATGTAATTTTTTTCCAACATTTTTTTTCCCACTCTCTCTTCACGCAATGCGGGTACGCTTCCTCTAAATATAACCTTCCGAATTCTCTAAAACCCCTAAGTACATAAGCCTATATCCCGACCCGAACGGTTAGTAAGACGTGGCGCTAAAAAAAAACCCCACCCAACCCAAGAGTCAAGACCCTGAACCCTGAAACCATAACAAATAGTGAATATTTATGAAATTTTTGCAATCGAACCACTGTCCCTTAAGTCTCTGTGGTCTGTAGGCCTGCAGTCTCTGCTATTTTTAGATTCGCAACCTCTCTACCAATCAACTATCGGAAAGGTCGGCAAAATAAGCTTTCAAAGATAACATGTCAACATTCATTTTATGATTAACAGGGCTCGGGATCACTTTAGAAAATAAACATTCAAGAGGTCACAAAACTCGAAAATATTATTTCTTCAAATAGATGTCATATAAACATAGTAGGCTACTTCCATGATACAACTTGACCAAATTATTTTTCGAATCAAAATACTCAGAGTGTGTGTGCGTGTATATATATAGGGATGAGGCAGGTATAAATTAGAGGAAATGTACGAATAGCCACGTGGAGAGTGGAAAACGATCATGAAAATATCCCCCTCGATACACTCAACCGGGATTTGAGCTCAGACTTGTTTCCCACCAACAAACCAGAAAATTAATCAAACGTTTAGTCCAAGTGTTCACCGATGCGGATATCTGCCTCATCCCTAACACAGATGTATGATTAAATGCGGGGAAACTGGACGTAAAATGCAAACACATTTTCTAAGATTGTTTTGTGTGTATGTGAGTGTACCTGATGGTGGTGGATAGTAGGGGATGGGGAGTACTTCTTTCTTGTCTTGGTTGTTCAGCAATCGTATTGGGTCTGAAATCCTCCCTACCTTTTACTTTTATGGGGGTAAAGGCGCTCTTCGAATTGAATGATGTGCCCTAGAATTCACTAATGCTGGCCCAGAGTAGGAAAAGTTGGCTCCAAACTCTAGACCTCCTTCCATCCCTCACACACTTACACACACCAAGCCTGTCCGTTCGTATATTATATGACTTGTTTACTTAGAGTGGCGTGCAGTCAAACACGTTTTTATAACCCAAGAAAAAGAGACCAGACTAAAAGCAATAGAGTTAAAAGCTGACAACAAAGCTCGTACAAACTATATATGCGACGTTAAAGCTATATCTGCTTTAATGGATTCCATCCTACTTTTATTGAGACTTTCTGTACGAATATTTTCTTACGTCCTAGTGATAGGCCGTACCCAGGAATATATTTATGGAAATCACACGTGGAGAACCAACCCCCAGCGCGTCCTGCTACCATGCCATAGAATGTTGTTTAATGCATGTCTAACGCCTTAGCCCTCTCGACCACCACTATGCTTTTCTGGTATATTTAAAAAAATACATGTTTAATATATTTCGTCACATTTTCATAAGGGAAAAATTCATGTGTCAAGGAATAGCTTTGCTTCCTTGATAATTGGAGCCCCAACTTCAGTTATCAACCTTGTTTAGTTGAATACAATGATTGTTTTACTTCGCACAGTTTTCTGCAATGCTATCTAAGTTGTTTGGTTACATACACTGATTATTTCACGTGGCCAAGGGCTCAGTGCTCAGGAGCACCATCAAAGTTGTTTGGCTGTATACAATGATTGTTTCACGTGGCCAAGGGTCCAGTGCCCAGGGGTCCCATCAAAGTTGTTTGGCTGTATACAATGATTGTTTCACGTGGACAAAGGTCCAGTGCCCAGGGGTCTCATCAAAGTTGTTTGGCTGTATACAATGATTGTTTCACGTGGACAAGGATCCAGTTCCCAGGGGTCTCATCAAAGTTGTTTGGCTGTATACATTGATTGTTTCACGTGGACAAGGATCCAGTTCCCAGGGGTCTCATCAAAGTTGTTTGGTTGGTATACTCGTGGCCAAGGGTCTAGTGCCCAGGGATTCCATAAAAGCTGTTTGTCTGTATACAATAATTGTTTCACGTGTCCAAGGGTCCAGTGCCCAGGGGTCCCATCAAAGCCATCATGCTATATACATTAAGCTAATCATTCTTGGCTGGGTCCATCAAGGTCTTGGCAAGCATCCGCTTACAGCGCGCGCAACACTGATATAAGTATTCTTGACAAGGACCGGGAGTGTTTCGTCCGTCGAACGAAAGTGTTTGTCGATTTCCGAGGGCGAGAACTCACTATGTCCGTCACCGTGGTCTAGTGGCGAGGTCGGTCGACTATAAGTTAAAGAGGGGACGGGACTGGCTTGATCTCAGGTCGCGCTAGTATATGTTTTTCTTTTTTTACAAACTTACTCATTGGTTTTTAGTTAATTTATAAGGTTTAATCCTACTATTATTCGTTACTAGCTTCAGTGGTAGAATGGTCAAAGGCGTCACTTCGTGTTGTACTGACCTCCTGATGACGGTCGTTTATACTGCGAGTGAATTTCAATAAATGGTTTCCCACTCTCGTTCCACGCAAATACGGATAGATTACTTCTAAAATACTTTTTCATCCCTACCCATCAGAGTAATTTATCATACATGCGTATAACCTGAACAGGTGAACAGGTAGTAAGACGCGGAGCTAAAATAAATAAATATTATTATTCGTTAAAATTCTATCAGGCGATTTACATGAATTGTACTGGCTAGATTTGCTTTAAAAATGCTAGCAATGCATACAAATTATACTAATTTTCAGGTAAATTAGTGTATTATATATTTAACATTATTACTCTTTTCTTAAAGTTAACTAGTATTTAATATTCTGAAAATTGAAAAATGACACCTGGACACGGGAATCGAACCCGGGACCTTTGGCTTAGTACGCCAATGCTCAAACCACTGAGCTACCAGGAATCGTCCCGTGTCCAGAGTCATTCTTCACTCAAGGCAGAGTCGAAGATGGACGCGCGGAAATCGTCGGCTATAAATGTGTAATTTATTAAGATCACGAGCTATCAGATAACGCAGCCATCTTTGACTCGGTAGTTGGCTTAATGCCGTGACTTGTACAATTATTATAATTGTAAGGGATTGCATATTTAAGAAACAAATAGCCAAAGTTATTATTTATGCTTTTTCAACTTTCAGAATATTATATCTAGATGGAATAATCCTCACGAAAAGCATAAATAATAGCTTTGGCTATTTGATACTTAAATATGCAATCTCTTACAGTTATAATAATTGTAAAAGTCACGGCATTAAGCCAACTACCGAGTCGAAGGTGGCTGCGTTATCTGATTGCTCGTGATCTTAATAAAATCACACATATGTAGCCGACGATTTCCGCACGTCCATCATAAAGGCTAAAGGTCCCGGGTTCGATTCCCGTGTCCATGTGTCATTTTTTAATTTTCAAAATATGATATCGATGGAATAATCCTCACGAAAAGCATAAATAATAGCTTTGGCTATTTGATTATCATATTTTATAGATAAAGGTTAACTAAAGCAACTATACGCTCTAAACTGTAGGCCTATAACTAGTGGTAATTTAAAAAATAAATAGAAAATCACATCTTTTATTCTTATTTTAAAGTTTTGTCTTAGTTTTGATTTAGAATATTGGCTTGGACCTATTATACAAGTATTTAGGGTGGAATGCAAGAACGAATAGTGAATGCTTGGTGGACCGATAGTGTGATCTCGAGCACACTATTCTTCCACCTTTTAACCTAAGATGACGCAAGCAAACCCACGCTAGTGTCAAAAAAACATCCACCTCAAATTCTTTCATATGGCCGATAGTGTATGGTTATAACTCTTATAAGTAAAGTTAGTTTATTTGTCGCGTGCAAATGTAATTTCTCAATAGTAGCACATCCTTTAGTAAAATTCACGTCACCTTAATGACGCCTTTCAGTCGCCGACTTGGCAAAGGGAGTGTCTATCTATCATCCATTATGTCACTTAGATAGTTTTTCAACAATAGCTCGATCCCGCCTTCTTTGGGCGAGCGTAGAATAGTCGGCCAACACAGGCAGTCTGGGCGCGTCGCGCTATTTTAAAAAACTTCAGGGCTCCCCTTTCTCTTCTTCTCTAATATATTTTACCCTCTCACTTGAATAGTCTGATTGCCATATAGATAACGTAATCTTTCTTTTCAAAAATTTACTAAATCTACTTTCATGTATTTATACGCTAACACATTGTTTTTAAATTTGTTACTTTTGACAACTGGTGTCATTTTTTACACTAATTTTTTCTAGCATCGCGTCTTACTGCCCGTTCAGGCTATACGCTTATGTAATAATTACGCTAATGGTTTTGGGGATGATGAGGGTTTTATTAACTGGAAATGTATCCCCATTAGCATGGCGGGAGATTGGAAAACCCTTTTGGAAACACCATCCTCAGTACACTAGACTGAGATTCGAACCTCGATCTCCCCGTCATCGGCAGTATAGTATTCTGCGAGAGAAGAGCCTTAGACGATGCAACCACCAAGCGTCTGACAGCTATAATACATTAATTTTGAATGAGTTTTCAAATATGCCTCCTCTGCCACTTTAATATGCAGTCTATGGAAGTATACAACATAAATCCTCATAGGTGGGGGGGCGTGAACTAAGCTGTCGATCTCGTCTGTTTTGGTTTGACTATGAAGGGAGGTTGGGATTTAATCCCGGCCAGTTGTACAGAGGCTTTTTTCCCCCAAAGGATTTTCCAAGCAAATGTGAGTACATTTTCTTATGAATGTTACCTTGCTCTAATTATTGTAAGTATACAATATACATAATTAAGGTCGACGGATAATACGATTACTTACACGCAAACATATAGTTGTATTAGGAATTTGTATAGTAATAATTTTAGAAAATACACTTTCTTGCTCCCTTTGAGTGCGGTAGGACTTGAGCGCATGGACTAGGTAGGCCCTAGGGTACTTCGAGGAATAGCTAGTATTTTCTTCTTATTGTTAACAATTCATAAGGACTTTTTTTTGTATGCTTGTGTACTTGCAAAACAATTTTAAGAGATTCTTAGCTGGCGTTTCCATGTAGGCAACACTGCGGAGAGGTAATCTCTTGTCGAAATATATACATATTTTCCATTCTAGTTTAAACTTTTATTTAACAAGAATTTATCAATTTAACTTCATTTCCTCTGAAGGTCATTCGACAGTAAAATTTTTATTGCACAATTTTAACATGGGTACAGAATGAACCATTTGTTATATTAAATATTGATAATAACATCAATATTATAATTAAATGATAATACATATAGTATTTAAAATTATAGAATTTGCTAGATAAAGGCTAAATAATTATAATATTATAATTTAACAAATAATTAAATTAATTATTACAATATTTTAATTAACTAATATTAATATTATAAATTTTTCATTCTGTACCCCTCAAATGAATGTATAGTTATAGTAAATTTCAGCCTCATACATTAATTACTTTACCTTAACAATATTACACAAACAACATAAAATAACAATTTTTACCGCGCTTATAATTCATGAAATGTAATGATTTTAAATTACTGAATCACTATTTAGCCTATAGCTTATAATTATACAAGTGTTAAAATTGTGTAATAGACTGCATTTTTTATTTTCGAATAACCTTAAGGCGGCCGACTAGCTCATCGAGAAAGTATCAGTCAGGCCACACCACTTAAAGCTTAGACTCCGTTTCGCCACTCGCCTATAACCACCCTTTGTCATGTCATTAATAAAGAGGGGAGATAAAACTATGAAACTTATTATTTCAAGGTAAAGAGGAAAGCTCTATGCTAGTTCTCAAATATCTTAAAATATTATTTTGTGAGCCTACCATAAAATTATAGAATTTTCTTGACGAAGGCTAAATATAGAGCCCTTTTTCCTTAAGCCAAATCTGATAGCTCCGTTAAATGCTTAAAAAGTAGTTGAAAATGAGCTAATGTCACATTTTCTACACATTTTTCTATATATACCTAAACTCAAACTATAGGGTTGTTAGGGAAATGGAACCTTGTTGGAACCTTTCCACTTTTTCTCAAGGCGTGAATCATATTTTGAAATAACTTATCGGATACTCATTTACTACTCATAATGCGCTCAAGTGATAGCTAGTTCATTTGCTACAGATTCGTATTGGTGTTATTTATAGGTATTGTTAGTTACTGTCTATTAAACGTGACAGCTGAATATAACATAACCTGACGTATGGATATATTAAATTATTTTGACTGTTACTGAAGGTATTACTGTCCACTTACAAGGTAAACTGAGTGTACATATATATATATTTTGAGGTGTTTGAGGTATAGTATATTTGGTGGCAGTGTGGCCTACATTTTGAAGTATTTTGTTACTATTCTGATTACTAAAGTGTATCGTGATAAAGATTGCGACTGTCTATCTCGGTTGAGTGATCTCAGGATTCTTGTTCTATTACCGATTGGGAGCTATGTGGTGCCTCGTCCGTACCGGTGGTCACATGGTCATATACTTCTAGCTTGCTAGATTGACAATGGGAGGGAGGTCAGGGTTTGATTCTCGGTTGGGTTCAATGGAGGGTTGATTATCACACGTGATTTATCGCTGTGGTGTTTCCGTTTCCTTGCCACGATAATACGGGTGCTTTTTAAAAAAAAAATATCCTTTCCTCAGAATAAATCGTCAGGCTGATAGCTTTATTGTTGAACGCACTAAAAAGAAAAGGTTAACTTGCTAGACTTACAGTGTTTAGGAGTCTAATATAATCAGGACGTCCCAAGTACTTGTAACTAAGGTGTACTTTTACTATATAAAAAAAAATGTGAGGAAAAGAAAAAAATAATATTTGTATTCCAAACTTGTCTTGGTTGGATTCAAATCGACATATAAACAAAACTACAAACATAAATCATATTTTAAAATAGTACATAGCCTATATATAAAAGAGAGATATAGGCCTACCATTATTTTGGTAGGAAGGAACGTCTGAATCTTCTGCCAGATTCTATATAGGTTTGTAAAATTTTGTTAGGAAAAAATGTCTTTCAGACAATAATTAAAATTAAAATCTGTGTTTACTCTAATTAGTAGGTTTATAATGTTATCCTTTTGTCTCCAACATATTTATATAGGACATGTATGTTGTTATATGGGATGTGGTCCTGGGGCTACTATTATTCTTGTCTACAAATGTAGTCAAAAGAACGGAAATACCCAAACTCGAAATAAAAGAATTACAGTTAACTTAGAAGTATATAGCATGATATCATTTTCAAAAAGGGGTCTACTTTTCAATTTAGTATAATCAACCGAACACTTTTATTTTGTTACGTTGACAATTTATTATACTTAACCTTTTTTGTGTGTGTGCACTAAGTCTTAGCACCCGTCCGATCTACCATCGTAAAGTAGGGAAGAGGAAATGATTAGGAAGGTAGAATGTATAGAAAGTGTCTGCATTTGCGTGGGGGGAGAGAGAGAGAGAGAATGATAAACCATTTAGGAAACATACCAACAGTAAACCCAGCTGGGACTCCAACCCTTACTTAGATCATGCGACCACCGATTCGAGTCACTGGGTTATTCAATATTTTGTCTAAATGTCTGTTCGCTTCATTAATGTTCATTTTCAAGGAGGCTTGTCATTTAACGCGGACTTTTTAAACACGAGACTAAATTTGTTCATACGTCAAATAATGTGATCTGCAGCTGTCACTTTTGATAGTTATTAATATAATACGAATAATATTGTAGTCAGCACAACATATTAAAAATTATTTTAGAAAAAAAAAAAAGTAGGCAGAAAGTTTAACTGGTTAGCCTGCCAGCTAAATTAGAGAACCAAAATGTCTTAATGTGAACTGGAAATATTTATTACTTTATCGCTCATGACAGTAGGGTTTTCACTTGGGAAGTTATACTGTAGTAATTTGTAAAACTTTGACCACATTGAACATGATCTTATTATGTCAAAGTGATACGACTCTTCAATTCTTAAAAGTTTTTGATAAGTAAATTAAGCTTTTATTTTTGAGTAATACAAACATTATTTCCTTATTTGTCTAAAATTAAGCTAATTAATATGCTTCACTAGACAATCAATTGATAATTACATAAAATAAATATAAAAAGCTCGTTAGATGCCAGGTAGACGTATATGGTCACCATTGGTGACCTGGTGATTGTATTTTTTGTGACCTAATAAATAATATAGTAAAATGATTATCAATGTTGATCGCAAATATAAATGTTAGTATTTTTAAGCGGTCTTCTTACTCCATTGTGGAAGTGCGACACAGGTAATATTATCTAGAGATGGACACATTTATGTAAATTCTCAATTGTAAAATAATTTGCTGTAGTTGTGGCTTGCGTCCCAACACATACTAATGGGAAGAGGCTGGTTTGGGGGAGCATTGGAGAGGCCGGCGCCTATAGCTATCAAATTGCGGGTTGGGGAACAAAGGGGCAGGGCAAAAATGATTGGCATGTACCTAAATATCTAAACCTACCTATAATAATTAATCTGTTATCAACTCATCTCACGCTATTCAGTACTTTTCAATATAAGCTGATGATGGAATAGTGGTGAAAATGTCCCCACCAAGGAAATATTAATAAAAACAAGGTGGATTCGAGAATAGAAATAAAAAGTTTTAGACTAATAAATTCAATTTTGAAGTTAAATAAAATATAAATAATTCAAGTTGTATAAGCTCTGTGGTTCCTTAAAAATTATATTATTTTAATTCTAATATTTTCTACAGTATTTTTATATTAATATTTATTTTACCATCTTCATTAAAAATCCACATAAAAAATACACTTTGACAACGTTTAAACTGATTATCTAAAATACTTTACAGAAGGTAACTAGTAGTTCTGTGAACAGTAGACCTAGCTCCTTCCATGTTTTTAAGTTAAGAATTTTTAACGTATGGTAACGGAATTTTGTAGATCTACTAACTTTAAAGAGACGTCCAAGATCATTTGCATAAAAAAATAGTTTACCTTAAAACCTGTTTGTGTAGACACGGTTAATTCATGTACTTAGGTATTATTGTGTCGAATGATTATATTTCATATTCCACACTAAAACAGTAACTAAACTAAATTGTTTGTAGAACACTTCTTGGTGGATATAAGATGAATTTGTAATATATGTGCTAATATAATTGACATCATTAAAGATATTTTAATCTATAATATTTCTACTGATTGACACTGTTTAAGATATATTTAAGTTGGCTAGCTAGTGATTACAAATTCTGTAGGCTCTAAGTAAATAAATACATGTATTACGGATACAACATTACGCGACACACACATTTGAATAGTCGTGGCTGTTATTTTAGTTACTTCAGCCTTTGGGGGGGGGG
>CABFWO010002767.1:39083-65967 GCA_902155825.1 Timema genevievae | reverse complement strand
GGGGGGGGTTAAAGCCAATATTTTTCTTTCCTGATCAAGGCAGACAGAAAACAAACTAATAGTACATTATGTTAATAGAAATTAACCGTTTGTCACGTGGTTTAAGACATCAATCTTGCATTATATGTCAATATTTAAAAACACACGCCCAACCTACTAGATCGAATGCTTAGAATTTTAAACTCAAATCACGTGAGATGAGCTACAAAACAGAAACATTTGAGTGGCCGCCATATAGAAACGGATAACTAGGTCGAATTACCATATAAACCACTGTAGGCCCACTTACGTTGTTTGGTCTAGGTTCAAAAAATGTCCCTGCCCAATTCCGTTAAAATTGGTTTACACATTGGCAGTTATCGTGGAACAAACATCCTGACACATGACAGACAGATGAAATGACAAATGGTCGATTTAAAAAACGACCGCTCAACGCTCTGTCAATTAGAAATGTCTTACTTTTTGTATTTTTTTTTTCTCTTCAAACTATTAGGTGAAGGATCCCTTTCAGATCATTTCAAACAGGGGAAGGAAATGTATTCGTGAAGGCTTTGACTAGATAAAGTATTAACATATCTTGTCCACAGAAGATCGGGGAACCCCATTGTTAGTGACACATTCAACCACCAAACGCTGAAGTAGATTACGTGAATATCTGTTATTGCTTTATTGTAACTCATTTGTTAATGTTTCTGGTGTTAACGTCTTTAGGATAAAGTAAACTGAAGTCCAAACTTGAGACATCTCGATTGAATTAATTCCATTTAAAGAAAACTGTACTAAGTAGAAAATGCCCCATCTCAATTTTCCAAATCTGTCCTGGAGTCACACTTTGTTGGCGGGTGACTGTACACACACGCACATGTTGACTGCGAGCAACGTGATACCCTGGTCGTATCCAGACACGCCGTCTGACGTGATTGTGGTTGACAAAGTTCCGTTACAACCATTCTCACCATTAGCAAACGCTGGCATCTAATTGAATTTTGAGACTAACGAACATCAGTCTACTCCCTGAGGATACACTAGTAAAGATACACAATGGTTGGTAAGTTTTATTTGCACTGTATAGCTAAATGATGTTATGGTATGTATTCCCTCGTCTTACTGTGTATTCACACGTTCGCTGTAAAACGAGAACATTGCTGATATTTGGTCACGTGACAGTTCTAATCCAATCACAAGAAGTCCGCATGGCTAGCGTAGCCCGCACTGACCGAGTAGAGATAATTTAANAAAAAAAAAGACAAGACCAGATCAGCGCATGCGCAAACTTTTGAACATGCGTTATTTATAAACACAGCACATTCTAACAATGGCGTATCTCAAAAGTAATGATTTAAAAGAAAGACTGATCAATTTAGTATATTTAGCGTCTACACATTTTCACATTTTGTTCTTCTTCTCTAGCTGCAAGTAATGCTATTTTCCTTTTTCTGTCCATAATGTTGATGACTGCTCAAGAGAATAAACAAGAGTTATCAACACACAATATCGGAGGCAAACAGCTGATTGTAACATTTACGTTTTTATGTTTTTATGTTTGACGTTTCACTGCATCATGAGTAATCAGAGATTCCCAACTAGTGGTAAACCATATTCTAATATAAAATCAATGTGTTTAGAAATTACACGTCATATATCTTTAGTGAAAAAAACTAACGAAAGCCTTACCTTTTATGCCTTCATAAGCTCAATTTATTGCTGCGATAACTAGACTTTAATCTCGTAGATATAAAAGTTGTTCTTTGATAAACCAATGATTAGCTGCTTACTCATCTTCGTGCTAAATTGACTCGAGATAATCTTTGTCTTTTTGTAATATGTTGCTGTCGCGCTCGGTGGTCTTGGGGTAAAGTTCTCGCCTCAGGACCCGATGTTCGTGGGTTCATACCTAACCGAGGTCAATGTATTTTTCATTAGCGATAAAAATCCGTATCACAACGTTCTTAGAAGCAGTAATATAAAGCCTTCGGTCCCATGTCGATTGTGGCAGGTAAAATAACACTTCCTGGAAGGTATGTGAAAATGCCTTTCCTTTCAAAATTGGTAGGCTCTCTCGCTCTCGCTCATAGACATTATCGTGCGCTGACATGCCTATATAAAGTGCAGTTAAATACCTCAAATAATTACTTCTCTCTCTCTCTCTCTCTCTCTCTATATATATATATATATATATATATATATAGAGTGGCAAAATTCGTCATCCGGTGGGCCAGTAGACATAAATGATGAACATCATTTCTCCAACCTACTGTTTTAATAATTTTTATGTCATTTAATTTCATTTATTTACATGCATTCGATTTTATTGAACACTTACTGAGGGAGTGGAGTGACTTTTTTTTTAACTCGACCGTTTGACATTTTGTCTGTTTGTCTTCAATTACTCCCAAATACGTGAACCAATTTTAACGACATTCGACAAGGACATTCTTTGAACCTGACTTATGTTTCTTGTTTTATTTTCATCTTGAATTTTGACACAATACAATCAAGAGACTGGCCATCTTAAACCACGTAAACAATAGTTTTTATTGAGACTTTAATAGACTATTGAGCATAGTATTCATTTGTTTTCTGTCTAGCTTGATCACCAAGGAAAAATATCTTCAAATCCAAGGAGAAATTATATGAGATGTTTAAGGGTGTATGGCCCAAAATTTATAATATATATATATATTAGTAGGTATTCATAAAACAAACTTGGATCAGTGTATTAAATATAGATTAATTGTATATTTTAAGGTCAGTGTTTACTCAAAGTTTAAAATTTTGGCATCTAATGCAACAATTTTTATAAAAACCAAATGATGCAAAGATTTCATATTCGGAATGTTTGAAGTACTTGAGGAGGTTTATTAATTGAAATCAATATTATTTCAATGAACCTTCAATTAATTGCGTAAACATTTGCCAATTAAATGCAATATTCATTTAATTATTTTGTATACTTAAACGTGTGTAATAAATGGGGGAAGAAAATCAATTAATGATGACTTCTTTTAATTTTATTATGTTGCTTCATTTACATTAATATTCAATCTGAAACTCATTAAAACTATCAGAGTAGAGCAAACAACTAATCCCTTCTCACTCCAACTCACTAGCTGTCTGTCCTTGAAACCATAAATCTGTCGCTAGTGGTTTTGGCATGTTTGTACAGCTTATCGACCTGACCCATCACCATTTCTCTTTAGGGATTGTTACCTCGCTCTCAACCATTTTCAAGTCAGTGTGGCAAGTGCGACATTGATGAAAGGATTTTCTTCAGTGTGGCTGAGTGTAGTTGCATTTAATGTCTTTAGGAATGTGTGAAGTGTAATAATAGTGGAAAAACCATTTTTATTATTTAAAAAAAATGGCCCCACGAAAGCTTAAAGATGGCAGAAGAGATATAAAGGGCAAAAGCCATAAGCATTGAAACGCTTTTACGAAGTTATTCGGAAAACCCAAACCGCTAATAAGTTGGTGAAATGATTCAAACCTATATTATGTTATTGAACTTAAATAATTCACTTTTTTTTAATTCTTTTGAAATCCGAAACCAAATCCGGAACGTGCAACTTAGCACGTCAATACCTTACCACTAAGCTATCTGGGCTATCCTGTGATAGGGTCATTTATCGCTCATATTTTAAGGGTTACTAGGTAATAGATGTGTAAAATCGTTGGCCATTTAGTAACAAAAAGACACTCCATCGTTGATTCATGGTAGCTATATGCTGCCGGTTGAACCATTTTTATTCATTTAAATGGTTCCTTGGATATAATTTGCAAAACAAAAGTCACCAACCTTTATTTAGCTGAGGACCACATAAATATTTTACCAAAACGCTGTAAACCACTTATTAACTATTTTGCAAAAAAATTTAGAAAACAATTTTAAGAATGAACTTGAACAAAGAATACAGCGTGAGGAGTTAATATGTATACACAATTGTGCATATGTTAAATAAAAAAGATAGATTACTTTTTGATCATATTGGTTATGAGATGGAATCTGCAGGATAATATATTAATAATCACACCTCTCAGGTAAATGAAAAAATATTAACTGTCAAAAAAATCAAACTCATGATTTTGATGGATATCGACGTTTCATGACCCCCTGAATCTGAAAAAGTTTTTTTTAAATAATGCCCGTCTCTAGTTCTGACTAGAGACGAAACTATTTTACCAATTGAGATAAAACTTGGCATATGGGGTTTTTATAAGGTTTCTCAAGAGATTTTTTTAAAAATAATCCATCCAACCCTAAAATTAATGGTAGTATTTTTTTACTCAAGGGTGGAAAGAGAAAAAATTGATTATATCAAACTCGACTCGATTGAAATTCGTATATATGTATTGTTTAATATTAAAACCAAATGGAAGTTCTCATTTCCTCATGAAAATAACTTTGAGGGTAATTTACACTTAAGGATACCTCCAATTTTTATCGTGAGGGTAATTTACACTTAAGGATACCTCCAATTTTTATCGTATCTCCGCACCTCTTTGAGATATCAAATAACTTATCATTTCAAAAAGGAAGGCATGTTATATATAAAAATCATTATTTGAAATATCTTTTTATAAAACTAATAGTTTCTGAATTATAAGTGTGTGTGTATGTATATATATATATATATATATATATATGTCATAGGTGAATTGGACTATCTGGCCTATTGCAAAAGGCGCACTCCATTTACAATGAGCCAGGCTAATTGGAAAATATTATAATGGCTTATCGGCCCTATAATTTTTAGGCTTATTGCAATAAGCCCATACAGCCTTATGCTATTAAGGAAATGCATATTTGATCACTCAATCATTCTAGTTGATTCCTGGCTTATTGTAATAAGCCCAAGATATCGAAGGCTGATTAAAAAGTCTACAGCAGCGGTTCTCAAACTGTGGGACGTACAATTATTCCTGATGGTATGTCGTGAGAAGCCAAACAAAACAAACAAATTAAAGTCGTAAAAAATTGACTCATAAAATCTGATAAATATGTATTAAAACCCAGTCTAATAGAAGTGACCTCTAGATTTCTGGCACACAAATTCATAAAGACATCCCAGATAAATATGTAACTGTTCGTGAATATATGAGTAAGGAATCAAAGTTTGGGGGCCAGGGATATGCTAGTTGTAAGTGTATAGTAAAAAAAAAAAAAGTCTAACGAGAAAATGTGCCTGCGTGTAGACAAACTAATTTTGCACATGAAAATGTAACAGCAGTTTATCGTGTGGAAATAAATGTTATGTGAAAAGTGTGAATTGACCATGGTAAATGTCAGAATATACTTGTAAACCCGTATATTTATTATATAAAAGAAAAGGTAATAATTAAATTTGTATCTGTATTACTATTTTCCAATAACTATTACTTATTCATAAGAGTTAGCTACGTTTATTTAATCCTTTTTACTATACATTATTAATTGAACTTGAAATTTTTAATCAAACCTTGCAATCGTACGGAGCTTAGTAAGTTAATTTAAGAACATGCTGAAAGAGAAAAATATCATATTCTGTATACCAGCGGTCTTTAGATTTGTAAATTGCTGTAATGCTCTGTGGGTGTGATGTTCCTCTTTTTTCTAACAGTCTATAATATTTTGTTTATGTTCTTTAGTAGAATGTGCAACAATGTCTATTATCGCGTTTCAAAATCTTACGAATTTTAAGTAAATATTTCTTTTTTATTTACAGTAGCAAGAAAGTCTATGGTGTGCACCCTCTTCACCTTAAAAAAATCTATTAGGGGGGCCTAACCCTTTTGCAAAAAAAATCTATAAATTTTATTGTGGATATAACTTAGAAAAAAAATATCATGCTAGAAAATTACGAAGCTTAGCTCCGTCGGTAGTGCGTCCACCTACGGAGCTAAGGGTCCCGGGCTCGATTCCTGGCATGGCAGAGAGATTTATCATTGCTGGAATGAGGGTTTACCCTTTCTCAGTGATGAATTGAGAGAAAAATCTTTAAGATAGCGTTTTTGTCGCTGAGGAAAAGGTGAAAGTGGATGCTACCGTTCCGTTGAGAACCAAAAAACCTATCTTCGTCAGCGGTGGAGTGACTGGACAGTCTTGGGATGAAGTTTTGGGGGTGGCTAGTGTGGTTGGGGGAGGGTTAACAGGTAGACAGTCTTTTCTGGCTATTATGAATGAAAACCATATCGGTTCATTTTTAAAAGTTAATCTTAACTTGATTTAAACACTAATCTCATTTAGCTTATTTTAACGATGACTGGTGGTTAGGGTTCAAATCCCGAATGGGTAAACAAAGGGTGCATCCTTCTAAATGGTTTCCCTTTGTCCCACCACAAAAATGTGGTTACATTACCTCTGTTTTAGATATTTCTCATTATTAACACACTAGTGTCATTAATACAAATATAAATACTTATTACACTAAGTGTGCCTTATAAAGATATGCCGAACTAATAGAGTGGAGGGAAACGGGGAGTGGATCTAAAGTATTTAAAGTATTATCTCTACATGATGTCGAATATGATTATTTGTTAGTTACGGTTATATCCTCTTCTACATACTATTTAAATTAAAAAATAACATCTGGACACGGGAATTGAGCTTGGGACCTACAAACTATGTTTTGATAGTTATAAAACTAATTCGTTACGTCTGAACAAAGGGGAGAAAATACACCAGGAAAAACATTTGGCGAGAAAGGACATAAAAAGGAGTGATTGAAAATGTAGGCCTATATGTGTTTTATGATTGTGGAGGTGGAATATTGATGTAGACATTTTGTGCATAAATGCACATACTGTTAGTGTCCATTTGGACATGTCTGTAACCTGAACCTAGCTAATACAGTAGTGGCTCGCAAATAATGTTACTTGATGCAATTGTAGGTTGTCGATGCTAATTTTTTAACTCTTTTTTAGCATCGTGTGTATTACTACATTGCAATAAGCATAAATGTCTCTCACCTTTTGCGAAGAGTGTATACATTTAGTCTATATTTTACAATATAACTTAACTAAGGATGCCACCACACTTAACACTACATACTCCTTAACGCAACACAACGAGCTTTATTAATGCTGGCAGGATAAACCAGGCCTATATCAAACCAATGTAGGTCTTTATTAAACCTGTGGTCGTAGACCAGCCCGTATTATTATATCCATGACTATCATTTGCCCGCGGCTTCACTCGCATTAAACAAAACATCAACACATTCGACCACTTCACATGCTAAAAAAGAATGAAACTTATTCAAAAGCCATATTTTATATACCTAAAATATTCAAGAATAAACATGGACTCGCCCCCATCTCCTACCCCTCCACACCTCACCTCATAACACGTACCCTCAATACCAGCCGCGACGAATTTTCACTACTTACATCTGGGTTTTTTCGACACTACTTCGCTCGCTGAGTAGCTAGCGTGATGGTATTTACCCCACCATGGTATCCGGAAAAATAAGGAATACAGCAGAAGTCCCGTCTCGATCCAGAAAAAGGTGACCTGGTGGTCTAGGGGTAAGGTGTCAGACTTCTGTGCTGAGGGTCCGGGGTTCAATCCTCGGTCCCGGCACAGATTTATCTGATTGCCAAACCCTTCCTTCACCTCTGACAAGATGTGTATTAATCACAACTTGTGAATGTGAGGAATGCCAGGCCTCCACCGTGGTTCGGATTCCACGTTAAACTGTAGGTCCTCCATTTCATCTCACAATCACCCTACCATTACACATTAGCGTAAGTGCGTATAACCCGAACGGGTAGTAAGACGCGGTGCTAATAATAATAATAATAATAATAATAATAATAATAATAATCCAGTGAATGCTTTTTGAGTTTATTGGAGACAAACAAACACTCTAAACATGAATTATTTTGTGTTATTATCGTATATATTACCCAAAAGGAAAGGAAGACACCACAAAAATTTGAACGTGCAGAAAAACCTATCTGGTGTAGCCGTTCTTCTCACAGGGAATCTACAAAGTAACGTTCTTTTACAGTATATTAAATTAATCATAGGGAAAAGTAGCCAAATCTTAATTAAGTATAAATTTTAATCCTTTATTGCTTTAAATTGAGTTACAAAATATGAAAAGTAGGCTGACTAAAACACAATATCAAAATACTGATTACAACTTAAATATGTGTTATAACTTTATCTTTAAAAAAATAGCGTTTAATTTATTTTACTCAACATTTGTGCTCTCGATTATTGGTGCTAGTCAAAAAAGAAAGAAGGGTAACATAGCTTAAATAATTGGTTGCTAAAGAGTTATTAAAACACATTAAAGTTTCATAGAACTGTAACAGTTTACACTATAGAAAATTAATTATTCACTTTAAATGTGTTTGGCTTAATTCGATCCACTACTTTGGACCCGCCTTATTAAGTTTTTGAATTTTGGACTTTTCCAAAGAACATTATCTTAAGACCAATCACCAGGCCAAACTTTAGATGTGTAAATGTTTAGATGTGTTCGAAAAATTCATGTGGACAGATGGATCAAACCTATATCGAATTATAATGTTCACCATCCGGCTGCACTCTTTACATAATTTCCAATCCAAAAACAAATATGCCACTCAATCACTTTTAAAAACTATTTGAAACGAAACATTAAACAGCCCGTAAATTGAGTTCACAAACGAAAGCAATCCATGGAAAGAAATATTTGCCTGAGCGCGATCATAAGATATGTAAAAATAAACTATGTTCATTGTTATAAAAACCTGTAGGAAATAAGAGCATCACAGTTTAACAAAAAGAACAAATATTCAGACTCTTACGGGTTTTTAAGGGTCTCCCTCTGCATGTATTTAAATATTTCAATTTCTACCATACGGGAAATGTTTTATTCTACTCGTATTTAGGAAAATTTTTGGGAGAACCCTTGTCCAGTCATTAATGTTAATAAAAAAAAAATTCCAGTGTGTTTGGGGTGGCTTATTTTTCTGCCCACAGTGAGGAATTTTCTTTAGCACCGCGTCTTACTACCTGTTTAGGCTAGACACATATTATGTACTAATTACGCTAATGAGCTAGGGGTGAGGAAGATTGAATTTAGATTAAGCGTACCCACATTTGCGTGGAGGTTAAAGTGGAAAACCGTCTAGGAAAAACCTGTCTCATTATATTCAACCAGGAGTTGAACTCTCATCTCCCTGTCATCGGCAGTTTAATATTTTGCTAGAGTGACACTTTAGACCATGTAGCCACCGAAGCAGGTTCAGTAAGAAATAGTTTTTTTTACATAAGGTTTGGAAATTTCTATATCCCCCAATTCACCAAACTTCTAGAAATTTAAAATATTTAGGAACTATTGGGATATTTTGAGTAATCCCACTACTTTCCTAGCATTTTAAAAATTCACTATCTCTTCTAAAAGTATACAATAGATTGGGCATGTTTGAACAACAAGAAGACGGACACAATATTTCATTTTTGTATTTATAATTGTGATCTAAGCTTTCAAGGTATAGCTTGGTTTTGGAGTTACAGCACCTACACACACATACACAAGCATACATTCACATATGCATAAAAAATCTATATATTATTTATGTGATGATTGATTGTTGGTTTCCACTGTCGGGCTTCCCATAGTTTGAGTTATAGCTCTGAACACGCTATAATGTAGTGTTCTATAGACAGAACTTTATTTTTAAAAAAAGCCGTAATGTCTCATTTAATTAAGTTATATTTAGGAACTTATAACGTTGATCCAATGAAAATCCAATAAGCATAAGGTAAGAAAAAGGCCAAACAGAAGTGTTGTGTATCCGCTATCTAGAAACAAAATGGCATACGTAATTTGTAATTAGTTTATATGTTAACCTGATTTCCAAGTCATATCCATGCGAAGTTTCAGAACAATTGCCGCAATGGTTTGAGCGTGATTGGCCAACAAACATTCAAAAGGCAGACATTTAATTTTTTTATACAATTAGTAGGGTAAAGGTAAAAAAAACGATATTTACATACGCTAGTTTCAATAAATAATATTATAGGCCACAAAGGTTAAAGATTTTCATGGTCCTTTGTTTGTCATCCTTCCGCACCAGCAATCACGCATTTAATACTTCGGGCTCACAATATGTGTAGTAACAAAAACTAAGGTTTCCCAAAGAAAGTGATAAGGGCTAAGTTTTGCTTTCTATGTCCCTTGTTTCTTTAGCTATCAAAATAGTTAGTCCTCATGTATAATGTGCTAGGCTCACTATGGATGTAAAAAGGGGCTAAGGTTCACACTCTAAACTCTAAAGATTTCCCTAACTACTTATTGGAAGTTAAGAATTACTTGGTTAATTTAGTCTCAAGATGTACACTTCCCATTTGACGCGGGATCAATGACATTAGGCCGACTTAGGTTATATGTAATGACCGTGTCTTACTACCAGTTCGGGTTGTACACCTATTTACTAATTACACTAATGTGTTAGAAATTAAGGGGTTGGAGTAGAGGGAGTATAACCGCATTTGCGTGTGGAGGGAGAGTGGAAAATTATTTAGGAAAAAAAATCTTAGTACACGTAACCGGGATCGAACCCTAATCTCCCCGTCTTCGGCAGTCTAGTCTATTGCGAGAGTAGCGCCTCATACCATGTGGACACTGAAGTGTGTCTCGACATATTTGATTTTTTTAAATATACGCAAGGTGCACATCTTTGGGTTTCACTATGTAGATTTTAAAGGTTCCATCTTTATAATTTTCTTGGGTTTATAATTACACAGGGTTTGAGGCGTCATATTCAACTCTTGTCATAGTGAGCCACTATGGACCCAGATATTGGGTTTACAATACCCAAAGTTCACTAAACCCGAAATGTGTTTCCACTTAAACACAAGTGAGAGGGGTGTTAACAAACAAAACAAATTATTGCGTTTAGAATAAATCAAATTCTTAGCATTCAAATAGTCGGCTATGTGTTGTTGCTTTTTTTTTTAATACCATTTTAGTTAATATTTCTGTCTTTTAGTGGGAGAGTGAATCTATTTGTCTGAATATATATTCATGTAAATGTAAGATAAAATCACAATGAAGATAGTATATAGTTTACCCTTGGATAATGAGTACAAAAGAAGAAGTCCAATATTGATCCAATGAGTATTCTTTTTAAGTTTACTACACAAAACAAATAGACAAAATTGAACGTGCAGACAAATTTACAGTTTTATGATATATATTATGTATATATATATATATATATATATGGTGTTAAAAAGTAATTTTAGTGTGTTTTTTTATTCCTTATCCCCGGTTAATGTCCCAAAGCTGATTTAGAGCCCCGTAGATTGATTTTAAATCGTATAGCCTAGTAATAATATTATATATTATAACTTTACAGCCTCAGTTACGTATTTTGGTGTTCAAAAAAATTATGAACTCTAAAAGAGTATTAACAGTTTAAATAAAAATGTTCGATTTGAAATCAAGAATATTGCCTTAATATCCTATTTAAAAAATAACCAATTAATGAAGCCTAAATTAATGCTTTTCGATATGAACATTTTTACAGCTCTGTCATATATAGTTAATCAAAAGTTTATAAGATAGTTAAACTAAAATCATATATAGTATTATTTTCTTATGGTCCCGTCGAAGTAATATGTATAGTCATTAATTTTAAAATATAATCAAACTATTAAATAAAAAATTAATAATAGCAGGTATCTATTTTTCTTAATCTTGTGGGTTGTGGCAAACAAGTATAAATAAAAACTCTCCTGTTCACATAATTACACCCTGAATTATATATGTATATATACACTTGTTAAATTAGCTATCTTCTGAATGTGGTTTTATCTTTGTTTTTTGTATGCCAATAACCTATACTCTTTTGTAAATTAATGTTAAATACTTTTTATATTTAAAACTTAAATAATTAAATTATATAAATTTTAAACGTAAGCACTTTCAAAATGTTTATTTAGAGAGCCTTTATACAGGAACCAAACAAATAAATATTTTGGTTTGACACACTGCTAATGAACGCCTGTGCTAAATCTTGGCAACACCTAAAAACGTCCGAGTAACCCAGATAATTTCAGAGCTTAGACTTGCCCAAGATGACCTTTTTGTTTCTCCATCGGTAAGTGTGGGACATGTAGGTGGGGCCACCCAACACAGACCTGATCCTGTGGGAGCCAAGACTGCCGCACCCACGATATCGGCTTCCACGGACAGGACCAGAGTCGAATCTCTCTGGATGAACTGGGTGACGAGGGAGGGCCCCTAACTCTGGTTGTTAACAATCCAAAGGCTATCAGATAATTCCTTTACAATTTATTTTTCACCCCTAATAAATAGCATAATCAACCTTATTATGGTTCCTTTTATGCTGATTCAAAATACATTTCAGACACAACCACATCCATGCACAACCTTTCTATTTGGTGAACATCTTTTATTCATCCAATGCGTTCGACAGTTTACACTTTATCCACACTTTACTTTCGCACACAATCTTCGTTTTATCATGGATTTTCTTTAAAAACAGTTTTTATAGGCGTTTATAATTTGAACCTTCCCTTGGGTCAAATCTGTTTGTTGGACCGTTTCGCTTCATGGTGTTCACAACTAGTCCAAGGCTAGATGTTTTCAGGTCCACTTTTTTCCCACCCAAGTGATGCCCCTGTATTTTTGGTACACTTTAATTTAAATGTTCTGTTTATTAAGTACCTTTCCTTATTAGTTCTAGGACTAACTGAAACTAAATATTAACCTTTAATTTATCATTTGTTAACAGAAAGGAATAAGTCCGATTTCGTAATTTGATCGTGGGATCTTCACTTCCCACCTTAGTTCGTGATGTCTTTCCCTCCCTACCTTAGTTCGTGGTGTCTTTCCCTACTTACCTTAACTTGTGGTGTCTTTCCCTACCCACCTTAGCTCGTGGTGTCTTTCCCTACCCACTTTAGCTCGTGGTGTCTTTCCCTACCCACCTTGACTCGTGGTGTCTTTCCCTACCCACCTTGACTCGTGGTGTCTTTCCCTACCCACCTTGACTCGTGGTGTCTTTACATACCCATCTTGACTCGTGGTGTCTTTCCCTACCCATCTTGACTCGTGGTGTCTTTCCCTACCCATCTTGACTCGTGGTGTCTTTCCCTACCCATCTTGACTCGTGGTGTCTTTCCCTACCCACCTTGACTCGTGGTGTCTTTACATACCCACCTTGACTCGTGGTGTCTTTCCCTACCCACCTTGACTCGTGGTGTCTTTACATACCCAGCATGACTCGTGGTGTCTTTACATACCCAGCATGACTCGTGGTGTATTTCCTTACTCATCTTCACTCGTCTCTTAGAGTGATAATTTTCTCTGCCCACCTCGATCCGGAGCGCCTTTCTCAGAATGGAAAGCAATTTTGGAAAAATCGTCCTCATTACACCTGACCGAGATTCGAACCTTGACCTCCCAGTCATCGGCAATCTAGTCTACTGAGAGAGTAATGCGTTAGACCAAGGGTCTCCAAACTACGGTCCGCCACAAGATTATATCCGGCCCGTTCCAAGATTTTATCAAAAAACAAATTAATGGTTTCTCTTCGTTATTTCTTAACCACTCACTTTATTTGACAATTCCAGTTTCTGTCCGCACGCGTGCATCCCCCCATGACACCAAGCCAGAGTGCTGTCGGAATTGCACACCCTCACTTTCAGTCGCAGGCGCCATTCCTTCCTTATACCTAAAACAGAACGGCTTGACTGTGATGATTTTTAGGTAGTTCCAAGTTTTCCAACAGAGGGCTAAAATATTAAAGTCCCGAAAGATGTTACCTAATTTAAAAAAAAATTATATTGACTAATAATTATTATTAATATAATTTATTACATATAAATTGATTCATATCTCACAGAGAAGAATCAACGTCAATCAGTTTTATCAATCACTGACTGGCCTTGGAAAGTAGCATTTTTTTACAGGCGTGACTGGCCATATTATGACTTGAATCTAAATTTGCATGTTGAAACAAATTTTATTTATGATCTATTTGCCCGGGTCGAAGGTGACGGCGTCCTCTGAGAGCTCTTGGTCTTAATTGATCGCTCATATTGAGTAGCTGTATCATCTGTAAGTCCATCACAGACTTTGATTTAAAATATGAATGAAGAATGATGACTCTTGAATACCTCAATGGTAAAAGAGCATAGGCGTACTAATCCAAAGGCGCAGGGTTCGATTCCGTGTCCAGGTGCCATTTTTTAAATTCAAATATAAAACCAATTAGAATAGTTTGATGATGTTTCATTTCCAAGTAATTTAGTCGAGTAACTTCCGCGAAAGAGTTTTTGTTCACGGAATGTAAATTAAGTCTACCACGGCTCTCACGCGGCTCTCTATGTAACGACAACAAAATGACGTATCGCGTGTCCAGGACCATAACGACATTAATCACACAGGCTAACGAAGGTCATGTGAGAAAGGGATGGCTCACGACTTTATTCACATAAATTAGAACTTATAATACAGTTTTTTAAACCTTCATAAACAGGAGAGTAAAGGCAAACGTTCTGCTACAACCTTTTTAAAGCACGCCTAAATGGCCGACTGATAAATTAGGTCGATTGCAAGTCTTGGTTAGAGCGATTCAGCACCAGAAATGGTCTAACGTAACTAGGCTATTAATAATTTATGTGCAAGAGATTGTCCTAAGATTTTTTTTTTGCGGAGCATCTTACTACCCATACCTATCCGCACATTCACATTAATGGAATAGGGATGAGGAGGGCATAATTTAAAAATGTACCATCATTTGTGTGGAGGTAGAGGGGATAACTATTTATAGAAAAATACCCTCAGTAGGGGCCTATATCCGGCTGATATTTGAACCTTGACCGCCCTTCCCCAGAAAATCAGAATATACGAGGCTGGTGCCTTAGCCCTCTTGACCACCGATGCGGGTACAAAGGTTCCTAACAATGTTTAATGTTTGAAATAATTCTTAACTTGCTTGTAAATTCTTAAATACCGGTGGAGTGCAATCGAGTTTTTTTGTTAATTAGTGGATTTACTCGCACTCCACAAACAAAATATAATGAAATATTCCCCCTTTTTTTTTTATCAGGTTTATTTAACGCGCACTTTATAACCCAACTGATTATCTCAGTGGATGTCTTGCAAACTAACTTAATTCTAGACCACACTGACACCAGTCCCCTTTAAGTACACTTATTATAATGAAAGGGGGGGAAACATTCCATTAATAAGTTGTTATAATGGCTCTGCCGGGCATTGAACTCAAAACCCTTATCTTAGGAACCATAATGTGCTTACAGCTTGTTAAGGGATAGGATGTGTGTTTTCATAAAATACACCCTTGGTTTTCTGTCTTTAAATTCTTAAGTTTAAGTTGCTTATAGCTCTAAAGTTCAACACTACGCGTGCCTTCTTTTTCTAGGAGACACAATGTCATTGTAAGCAAGTATGTGGAGTCGGAAGCAATTTTGGGTAAAGTTGGAGTCGGTAAAAATATACCAACTCAGACTCCGGCTTCAAAATAAAAACCTATAATAGCCAATTATAACAATATAATGGTAAATATCTCTTTTGTAACCACACGGCCTAAATTGGAAGGCGTGTTTGTATAATGTTGTGTGTTATAGATTGTAAATGACAAAACGAGTTTTTTTTTAGCACCGCGTCTTACTACCCGTTTGGGTTATACGCTTAAGTAATAATTACACTAATGGAATAGGAATTGGGGAAGGTTGAATTTAGAGGAAGTGAACCCGCATTTGCGTGGAGGGAGAGTGGAAAACCATTTAGGAAAAACCACCCCCAGTTCACCCGATCGAGATTCGAACTTCGATATCCCCGTCCTCGGCGGTCTAGCTCAACACGACTGGCGCGTTAGCTAACTACGCCACCAAGGCGGGTAAAACGAGTGTTGCAGGTTGTTGTGATTAGCCTGTAAACAAATATAATAGGGGAGCTAACCACATTGTCAGCATTCCTTAGGTAGAAACCAGTCCAGAGGGCAGGATAAAAAGTAGTGTATCCAACCATCGTGGCTGACTAATCAACATCGCAGTCTAGGGGTCACTCTATTCGGCACTACACGGGCTAGGACGCTGGCTCATCTGTATTTGTGGTAGAGGGCTACCGCTCGAGCCCAGGGGTACCGGGGTTTGGAAACCGTGTAAGGACCACCTAGGAGTCAGACAGTTCATTGGTTATTCCTAGCAACACCTCTTTTTGTCACAAGCTTCCGAATATTCTTCAGGTTCTTTCATTCTTATATCACTATCAACATATAATTTGTACTAGATATAGAATCACTAATAAAAAGCTTAAAGATTAAGTCTTCATCAATCACGAACTCACACATTCAGCCGCATAGCACATCCTGACAGGGAATAGGCCCACGTTGTAGGTGCAAAGAGGGGGTGGTGACATGTTTTAAATTTTATACCTTTTTATTATTTAGGACCAATGTTAGTAATTTGGCTGGACAAATTTATTTAAATATAAATTCACAATGTAAAAGAATTTCCTATGAAATAATCTGAATTGTAGCATTTTACTGTAGTAAGTTTGTTGTTTACAATTAATATACTTTAGCCATTTAAGGAAGAGTCTGAGTGTAAGAGTTGGCGTACCGACTCCACAGCCCTGATTTTAAGTCGATCATTCTAAGGAGAAAGATGTTTAATTTCTACCAGTGTTAGTAATGTGTACCAAATAATTGAACAATTTGCAGACTAATACCTTTGTTTGCTGGCGTGAAATTATTATATTTGTTCTAAAAAGAGTATTCTTTAAATAAACAACTTAAAAGTTTAGATTAATTCAGAACTTAATTGCATTTTAAAAGGGGAAGGACTATTTTGTGTGTTGTTGGGTCTCCCTCACTTCTCCGACTAAGTCCCGAGCACGAGTCCTCCACCGCTTTTATACTCTCGAGGCTGAGGGCAGAAGCAGTGGAGGGTCCGGCAGGACCAGCCGAAGAGGTGAGAGGGTTGCCCGGGCTTCTTTAGGGGCCCAATATTTATTAATAATTTACAGGCAATATTAACAAGTTACATTTAATCTACAATATCAAACAAGTCAATCAAATCCTCTTCTGTGGTGCCATCCCTGATGGCCGTGGTCCATTCTTGTCGCGACGCCACATCAGCCGGATTAAGTTCGGAAGGTATCCAAAACACCTCCACTTCCGTCTCCCGGAGCCGATGCAGGACCTTGGCGTGGAGCGCGCAGATCTCAGGCGCCGTGAAGCACCAGCCTCTGCCTTGGAGCCCGTTGTGGAACACCGTGGTGTTATCGGTGCCCAACCGGAGATGGTGATCCGGGAACTTCCGGGCTCCCCAATGAAGGGTGAGGAGGGCTGCAGCAATCTCGGCGCGATTGATCTCCGTTCTCTCTTGCAGGTATCCCGACCAACAAGCCGGGGGGTCCGTGGCGTATCCTGCTACTGTTTGTGGTGTCGCATCGGAGAAGAGTGTGGCCGTGGGTTTCCTTGATCTTCTCCATATCTTGGTTGTCCAGGGCTGATTCTGCAGGAAGCGTGTGGCTCAGGCCCCCGATCCCCTGTAGATCTGGGCGGTGGCATACGCCGGCCATCCCAGATTGTGACTTAGCCATGCCACGTACCCTGCCACTCTCTGACGGTCTTTCTCGTTGATGGTCGGTACCTGCTGGGCCAGCCGCTGGGCTTTTCGGGACGCCTGAGGAGTAATGGTGAGTCGTCCCGTGATGGTGTTGACCGTAAAGCCCAGGTACTCCAGTTCTCTAGTCGGCTCCAGCTCGGACTTGGCGATGTTCAGGGTCAGCCCGAGTTGACGTAGAATGGCAGGAATCTGGCTGAGCTGGTCACGGTCCTCAGAATGGAAGAGGACGTCGTCAAGGTACACGATGGATCGGACCCGGGGTAATCTTCCTTCGATGTAGGAACAGGCCTCGGTCATGACTCGTTGCATGATTGACGGTTGCCAGGGCGTGCCCCATCGGGAGCCGAGTGCAGCAGTACTTCTTCCCAAGGTAATATACTCCGGCGAACTGTTGACAGTGCTGGGCTAGGGGAATCTGGTAGAAGCCATGGGCCAGGTCCGTCTTGATTAGCCAGTGCTTCTCCGGTATGTCCCGCAGCGCCCTACCCGCTGTTGTGAGCGAGAAGTCCGGAGTGTGGATAAACTCGGTCCATGCCGAGAAGTCGTGTATGACGCGAATCCCCCGGTTCCTTTTGGGTATCAGGAACAGGGGAAACGCGTCACAACACGGTGCATCGACGAGCAGGCCGTTGTCCACCCAGTCCCGAATGATCTCGGTCATGGCAGGGCTGCTTCTTGTCCGCTGGAACGTGTGCGGGGCGTCCAATGGTCGTGGAAGATTGACGCCGTGTCTGAGTCCCTTGAAGACATCCGTCCCGTTGATGGTTACTGTTTGGAGGGGTGCTACTTCGATGGGCGTGTAGGTCAGTTGATCTAGTGGAGCAGAGGCCGGTGCTCCCGGGTCCCAGGTGACTGGTACTCGCGGGCCTGTGAGGATGGGAGCAGGGGACGCGTAGTCCTCTCCGTCGTTGTCCTCATCCCCGATGACGTCTGTTGGATCGCCGGAATCCCGTGCCTCGAAGAGGGCTGGGACTTCCGGGGCCGGTGTGTCCTCGTGGTCGTCAGGGATGTCGATCCCCAACTCGGCGACCAATGCTGCTAAGGAGTCCGTCTGGACCGGCCTGGGGGACACCACGTGGATCGCGTCGGAGACCCATGCGGTCAGTTCGGCCAAAGTGGGTGCTCCCGCCTCTTGGCCTTCCTGCGATGGCTCGTCCTGCACGTGGTTTGGGGCGTCGATGCTCCATTCGTTGATAATCTGGTCTGCTTCCGGAATTACTTGCTGAAACCAGGGATCCTCCTCTAAAAGAGCCCATATGTCTTCGTCCGGGAATGGTTCTGGTAGACCTGCTTCGCGGTAGGCGCGGTTGATGTTCTCGTGTGATGGCGGAGTTTTGGCGATCTTTGTCATGTTGTTGGATCCCCCTCACTTCTCCGACTAAGTCCCGAGCACGAGTCCTCCACCGCTTTTATACTCTCGAGGCTGAGCTCCCATTTTAATTTTTTGATCTGAAACATATCCTTACCTGCTTTGGTGACCGCATGGTCTAAGGCGTCACTTTCGTAATAGATTAGACTGGTGATGACGGGGAGAACGGGGATCGAATCACGGTCGGGCTTACCAAGGGTGGTTTTCCCTAAACGCTTTCCCACTCTCCTTCCACGCAAATGCGGGTAGATTACCTCTAAAGGGCTTTCTTACTCATCCCTAGCCCATTAGAGTAATTGCCAATATGCGTATAGCCTGAATAGGTAGTAATACGCTGTATCTGATTATTCTGTATCTGATTATTCTTTTACCGCAATTAAAAAAACTTCTACCCGTACCTGTGGCTTCGCGGTCTAAAGTACTGTATTCGCCGTTAACAAGTTCGGGCTTTCGAATCTCGGTCGGGTGCATTGGGAGGTAGTTTTCCACATGCGATTTATTTATCATTGTTATTTCTACATTCACTCACACAGCCCTTCTCATCACTACCCTTAGAATTGATGAAGACATTAATAAAGTTGATGTTAATTGTAATAATTAAGCAAAATTAATACAAAAGTATAAGATGATTTCGGCAAAGATTTTTCAAAATATACCTCTGCGTGGCCGCCTCTAAGTGCTGCTATGGACCCTTTTAAACGATTATTCTTATTTTCCTCGTTTAAAATATCATACTACACTTAAATTGGTTGTAAATTCATCCCACGCCGCCCCCTATCTACTCCACCGCCGGTTAAAATTACGACGTCATAGGACTTGTCAGTCAATAAATAATAAACTCAAGACTATGGGCTTTAAATACAAGCTTACTTTTGAACAATACAGGCACCCCGCCCCCCTTTCTACTGTCTCCGTGGAAAGTGAGACATGATAAAAATCTGGCCCGGCTGTATTTAACATGATTAATTGTATTGGCCTACATGTATACACTTGGTCAACTTTTTAATTAGTGTGTTCAATAGGCGGGTTATTAACTACTTAGTCAAAGTGCTATAAATGATGAGTAGGGGAAATTCAGCCACTCTAGCGTGGAGAGGGGATAAAAAAACCAATTAGATGTGTGTTACACTCGATATTACTTCTAAGGGAAATTTAGGTCTTATAGAGAAGAGCTCTAGCTTCTCTTTCTCTCTCGGTTAACTGTTGCCAAATCTCCTCGCCTTCAGCTATGCCGTGAAGATGGTGTGCTGTGAGCAAGGTCTAAGATATACGGATCTGGCTACTCTTTAGTTCCAGTGATCAGACATTGAAGCCAAAAAGCGCTAGTGTGTCTGCATATTAGCACTTTCGCAATTCAAATATTGTATTGAAGTTTGAGCCCTAAATATTTAGTTATATTGTTTTAGGTAATACGGGGACCAGAGAAAATAATTAATAGCTAAAAAAACATTATTAACAAACATATCAACTACATTAATTATCGTTTTCTAACGATTTTAAAAGTATTTAAAGCTGCTTGATAATGCTAAATATAGATAAACATATTCTTAAATTAGCTCGGTACACTGGGGGAGGGGGTGGGGCCTTTATACACATTATATTAGAGCTCATTTGAAGGCACCAGTCTTATTAACTTTCTTACAATATCTGAAGGAATTCGTGTTTGAATCATGGCAACATTTAAAATATTTTTTCGACATTTACAAATGGTGATGAATAGGTATTTTCTAACTGTGTACAACCGAAAATAAACCACTGTAATATTACGACTATTTTAAAAAGCCTACCGCAACTCAATTAGGCCTATAATACAAGATTTGAAATTGACTGTTTTTAATATTAAATTAATAATGGATTTTAAATAAAAATAATGATAGACCATATAGTCTTAATATATCCAAGCTACGCTGAGGATTTATATTAGCGTTTGTTTAAAACAATCAAAAACAGCTGTTATTTCAAGTCACATATTTATAACAACGATATGCAGTGATCACAACGCTAGCTCATATTGCGGCAAACTTTGCAAATAAAAAGCTTGTATACCTCAGTTTTAGCTTCTGTGGTGCTGACTGACAGCTCACAGCTGACAGCTGACGGCTTTAAAAAGCTATCAGACCAAATTATGTATCCCTACGCCGAACCATATGATCTGCAAAAAACATGTATTTAGCAGTTGTCACTTCTGACAGTCAAAATTTAGGTATATACCTAACTGTTGACTGTCAGAAGTCAGCTGTGAGCTGTCAGTCAGCACCACAGAAGCTAAAACTGAGGTATAAGTCTGATCAACATTTGTGCATGCTGTGTAGTGAGGAGTGCCATACGGATGATCAGACTTTGAAGCTTTTTATTTGCATAGTTGGCACCAATTTGAGCCAGCGCTGTGACCACTGCATATCGTTGTTATGAACATTTGACGATAACAGCAGCTGTTTATGATTGTAGTGGACAAAAACTATTAAAAATACTTCACGTAATTGAGATTAATAAATGTTAGATTATTATTTTAATTTAAAATCTTTTAATAGATGTGATGAATCATTGAAATAAAATATAGCATGTATAACATAAGTATGAATTTGATATAAAAAATCTCGTTTATTTCTGAATTGAGCGTTTATTTTAATTGGATTATAGGACTGATTTTGTTTTAAGAGTTGATTCAGTCATTTAAATGCTTAGCAATAGTGCTTATTTTATGTGGATTTTTTTATATGTAGATCTTGAAAAAATTACCTTTTCTTCTTCACTTTTAGATGTCATATCTTTGACTGGTCTTACAAATCAATCAAAATATTACCCAATATAATTCCAGCACGAATGCTATAAGGTATCATAAGCTGACTGATAAGACTGTTGCCTAAGGAAGGTCCTCAGCCTTTAACAAATGGTTTTTAATAATAATAGTTTAACATTCTAAATACTACACTATGTATAAAATATCTTCCCTACCCCCTTATACACAATCCGACACAAAACTTGTCTTATATTTAACAACACGAAAACAAGATAATGACAACATGGTTTCCCAGTAGTAGCCATACAGTTCCCCCAAGAGAAAATGCACAGCTTCACTCCGACCAGGAATTTGGTGTTTTATTTCCCACATTGTGATTTTTTCTCTTCAATATTTGGTTTCCTATATCAGACCTTCAGGCGAGTGTTGGCGCATCATTTCCTTGTCTCATTCTATTAGATTATATTGATTATGTTGTTAGTAAACAAATCACTAAACCAGTCGCATCCTTAAAAAGTATTTCCCAGCAACGTAAAATTATTACAAATTAATATTTAACGCATCTTAAAATTACGTCACCGTTGCTGAGTGATTAGATCGGTCGACTCTAAGCTTACGAGAGCCTGGTTTGGTTCCGGGTGGTTCTGACGAATCTATTTACCATTTGTTCATGAGATTGTCTTGCTACCAATTAGAAGTACTAAGGCGTTAGAGATAGGTGTTGAAACGGGACATATTTATTAGTAGCTTCTTCACATTTTGTAAAACTCTCGTCCCAAATATAAGATATCTTGGCCTCATTTTCGCACTTTTCCCTAATACCTAGAATAGTTCGAAAGGAGAACATTGTGCTTGTTTAGTTTGTTGTTTGCTGCCACTACGTAAAAGATTGAAATTTTGTGAAAGAACTGGACTTAAAAATGATTCACCACATCCCCTGGTTACAGTGTAGAGTGCACGCCGGTTTTTCTTAGAAAACGTTTAGTCTGCCCTCGGCACGATTCCTTTTCAAATGTAGAATTCGTGCTGAACTAACGCCTGATTTGTGAACCCTTCCTCGGGGAGAGCAGTTTAGCAACAATTAAATTACCCACGTCGGTGGCTGCATGGTCTAAGCCGTCACTTTCGCAATAGACTGGAATGGCGATGACTGCGAGCTCGGAGTTTAATCCCGGTCGGGTGTACTAGGGTGATTTTTCCAAAACGGTTTTACATTTTACTCCAACGCAAATGCGGGTACACTTCTATATTCTACCTTCCTCATTCCTAACACATTAATGATTAGTACCTAAGCGTATAACCCGAACGAGCTGTAAGACGCGATGGTAAAAAAACTAAATTATTTCAATAAATTAAACTAAATTAATATAATATTTACTTTGTCATACGCCATTCCATCATAGCAAGTTGATAGGAAATCTTAACTACATGGCGCCCGAATAAGAGATAAAATAATCTGACGCCAAATAATAACTAACGCACAAGAATCACGAACAATCGAGGCGTATATTGAACCGGTCAAGATACGACCACGGGACGTCCGGTGATAAAACACCACGTGTGGTTAAAATGTGTATTATTAGATTACTTTCTTAGATTAAGTTATATAAGTCTCATGATAACATTTATACATAAAAAATTATCATTAACGGCCTCAATTTAACATTCATATTAATCAGTTAGCATTGCTGGTCAGAACAAAAAGACTGACCATAAGGATGGTGCGCCCTCACATGACTCATCACACTAATAGGTGGGAAAAGTGCGCCCACATGACCTTATCTGTCTCACCTAAATAATTTTAACAAGGTCGTATGGGCGCACTTTTCTCACTTTCCTCACGACCTCGCCATTTTCACTAGCGTAGATCGGTTCATCGCATCCTTTTGTTTAAAAGGGTGGGTATTTCAAATCGACTCGTCGTACATCATGAGGTCTTGAAGCACCTGTCTCGTTGCCTGGTTATGTTAGGTTAGGTTTTTCAATAAAATAAAGATTAATGTGTATTTGGAAGGATTTGATGTGAACGTATAAATTGAAGTTACCAAACTAATTAATCACGACCCTTTACTCCATTTTTTGAATCTAGACTAGACTCTTCAAACACTTTGTTAGGTCCTTGGGCGTACTTGTTTTGTAAGTGTGTGGGGTGCACTCTTCCCACCTAATGGTGTGATGATTCATGCAAGGGTGCAGTTTTCCTCTTTTTTTCTGGGAAGGTGCAGTTTTCCCTAATCCATTCCGAATGGGTGCGATAATTTTTGTTACTAATCTCTAACCCTATAGCGCCAATATTAACAACAAACTAGTCTGAATGAATCGGCTCCAATGTCAGGAAAGTAATTTGATCTTTTTTTTTTAATCTCCGTGAGAAATAAATTTCAAACAAGTTTGTATCGAAACCATAAAAAATAATATCCATTGAAGGTGGAGGCACCAATTTAAAAGAAAGTTGAAAAACCTGTCTTTAGTTAGTTCTACTGGAACGTTCCTAAATGTGGCTGATCCTTTTTTTCTTGAGTTTCTGATGAACGCTGTTTATTTTCCACTAAAAACTGGTTATAAATATAGCCTCTGCCACGATTTCAGTAATAAAAATTTTCCGTGATACATAGTAGTTCTTAACACCGATGCTATTTTATTTTGTACCGCTATTTTCAGTAAAGCGCTGATAGAAGTCTCAGTATTTCACCTATCATTATTAGTCCTCTCTTTCATTCGTTACTGTACCCAAATGTCTTGCAACCATTAGTGATGGAGTCGACCTCGTAATAGGTTAATTTTGGATAATTTTAGAAATTGTTTTTCCGAAGGAAATGCTGATAATGGATTTTGCAAACTTCATTGGTTATTTATTCAAAAAATTTCACTGTACTGTGTCATTTAACTAACATATCAAAATATTTAAAATCTAAATGAAACTATTTATCAACGTATACATCAAATTAAAAAGTATAACAAATCAAAATTTCAACTAACTTATTGATTAAGAAAAGTTCATAATACCGATGTAGATTATTTTAAACGTTTGGTTCTACGAAATCAATGTGTTAATTTTAACCACTATAAATATAGGCCTAACTGATTCCAACTCACATTATAAGTCTACTAATAAAAACAAATCAAAAAATATTATTGTAAAATTAGTATTAGTTATTATTCGAATTCAATGTGTCACTTCTAACCAATTTGGGTAATGTGACTGATATTGGTATTAAAATATAATTTTAAATACTACACATTTTCCTTAGAACAGTGAAAGGTTCTAAGTAAATAATAATCGAATTTGTTAAAATCCATCATAATTGTAATAGGTTTACACAAAGTGTGTGTGTGTGTGTTATTGGGGGGGAGAGGGGTGGGTGACACCGGTGAATTTCTTTTCCTGCAGGTCTGTTTCGTCTAAAATGGCCCTCCTTACTCCACATACATTAGTTGCAAAATGTAAACTACCGGTATGTCAGCTAAAATAATATGGAAAGACACAGCACATCTTCAGCTGCCTCATGATTTTACTATTTCATTTCTATCTATCTATTTTTATATAAACTATGTATTTAATAATAGTTTCATGATATTTTCTGGTATACCATAACTCTAATTTTGATTTAACCAAGAGCCAACCTCAAAACGCTATTTTATGTTTATTTTATAGCCCTTTCCCTTCGCATCGTTCATTACCTTAAAAAATGTCTCAACTATGAACATTTAAAATCTAAGTGAAGGTGGGTTGGGCATTTTGTATGTGAAAAATCGGTAGGTTTGGTAATTGGACAAGAAGCACTTTGTAAACAGGTGGCTTAGATACTTAAGTAGAATATTGATTGGAAATGGACACAATAAATCATCAGCAGACTTCACTGCAGTTATACGACACCTAACTGAACTTTAACTACTACGTACATTATGCCATAGGTAAAATTAATTCTTAGGGAGAGGGGGAACAGTGCCCAATCCATCTTGGTGAGGATGGGGGGGGGGAGGGGGGGGGAGTTGTTAGTGGTGGGCTGGAGCTAACATCAGTGCCCAGTCCATCCACGCCCTAAAATGTAAACCGATCCTTTCATTGTTTAATACAGTTTATGTTTTCAAATTGTATATATATATATATATATATACACACACACTCCGTTTACCCTTTAAGGTAGTGGTATGTCCTTGATGAATACACTATGGCCCTATCTTATAAGCTGTAACGACACGCGATCGTATCCGTCCCGTTGTACTTGGTTCGGATCCTGAACGGGTTAGTATACTGCCTGATCCCCCTGGATTCACGTGTGTCAATTCATATCTCATTGCTGGTTTTAAATATCAAAGTATATTGTGTTCAGACGCCAGGTAGTTTCACGTTCCCCACCAACGATTAGACTGGGTTTTATTTAAATGGAAGATAACATCATTTAAATATCACCAATTAACATTCAGGCTTAATTTATTCCATACTTTGTTTCTAGTTATAAAAGAACGATCATTAATAATTCAAGTTGGGTTTGGGTAACTGTGGAAATGTGTAAGACACGTCCGAACTGTATAGTGGTATGATCAAGGTTTTTTTGGGGGGTATATACTCTAGAAACTTCGGGTATGATCGCGAGTGTCTAACACACGTCTATTCTATATGACGGTGTGTTCTTAACGGTTTTTTTCAATGGCTGCCACGAGGGCTTGTATGATTTCTCTTCTTAGAAATAAATTGGCCAAAGTCGTTTTCATTGTCACTAAAATAAACTGCAACTTTGTTCGGGGATATCTTTTTACAATTTGTCCTGTTCTTTACTGCTAGTTTTTGAGGATCATAAATTCTAAAAAAAAAAACACTATTTATTGGACCCTTATTTTAGAAAGTGAAACCAAGTGACGTTCCAGTACGTCCTTCACTAAAACTAATAAAATCTGTCTTAAGTTAACATGAAATATATGTAATGCTTCAAACCCGCCTCGGTGGCGTAGTTGGCTAACGCACTAGTCGTGTTGAGCTCGACCGCCGAGGACGGGGAGATCGAAGTTCGAATCTCGGTCGGGTGAACTGGGGGTGGTTTTCCCTAAATGGTTTTCCACTCTCGCTCCACGCAAATGCAGGTTCACTTCCTCTAAAATTCAACCCTCCCAATTCCTATTCCATTAGCGTAATTAGTACTTAAGCGTATAACCCGAACGGGTAGTAAGACGC
>CABFWO010002767.1:18602-28888 GCA_902155825.1 Timema genevievae | reverse complement strand
ATCAAAAGTGGTACAACTACATTAACATGGAGGGACATCTATATAAGACCCGTCTCGGCGTAGTCAGCTAACGCGCTAGTTTCGTGTTGAGCTAGACTACCGAGGACGGGGAGATCGAGGTTTGACTCTCGCTCGGGTGAACTGGAGGGGGTGGGGTGTCCTAAATGCTTTTCCACTCTCCCTCCACACAAAAGCTGGTTCAATTCCTCTATATTCAAATTTCCCAATTCCTAGCCCATTAGCATAATTAGTACTTAAGCGTATAACCCGAACGGGTAGTAAGACGTGGTGCTAAATAAAACCTTTATATGCTAATTACTAAAAATAAGTATGGGTACAAAACGAGTACACAACTTTGGCGTTGGAAAAAGTTTATAATTCAAACGTTGTACATAATTAACCTGGAGTGACCTCCTTGATATGCTCTTGATATGCTGATTACTCAAAATGGGTACAAGTACAAAACCTTTTCTTGGTGGTACAAAACGGTAGAAAACTGACACAAAACTTTGGTTTTGAAAAAGTTCAAAAGATATGAGGTACAACAGCATTAACCGACCCTGTGCCCCACACGTTTTGAACGAGATTTTATCGAATAACAATTAAATTACTTCTTTTAAAGCCCTAATTACGGTAAAGTTAGTTTTTTTTTGACTATAATTAACCTTGTGAAACCTTGAGCCGAAAAGCCCTTATATGTTTTACAACTTCGCCCAGCTCCGATTTCCCCCCTTGTATATGTCTCTATAAGTAAAAAGAGAGGGGAAAATGTTCAAATGGTACCTTATCAAGCCGCATAGCAGCGCCACTATCACTATTTATTGTTGAGATATTGAACCATATGCTTGACTTGGTCGGGAAATCCTGGACTAGAAAGCCTTTGTTTTAGCAGAATCTTTGTATATAGCAAAAATTTGGTAAGAAAAAAAGACCACCTAGACCGGAATTTTATCAAAATCAAGACGTTAGTCCAAATTTGGTTGGTTTGCATTAATTGTTTTTGGTTCATTTGGTTGTATTTCTATCAGTAGGTCTATATATACATTCAACGACAATACCTCTTGACTATTAATTTATTAATTATTAAATAAAAATAAAAACTTTTTATTTTTTTATTTTAGGTGTTTAAGGTGCTCTATCTGAACCGACCGATTTATCTGCACACGAGAATTTTTTGAGCGAGAGCGAAAGTGTCTACCAATTTGACGGGAAGGTATTTTCCACATAGCTTCCAGGTATATTTTACATGTCACAATCGATATGAGACCGACGACGGCTTTACTTACTTCCTAAAGGAAGTTGTGCTACAGATTTGTATAGCTCAACAATCCTTCGACCCCGGCTGTGTTTGAACCCTTAATCATCGGATCCTGAGGCGAGCACTTACACCAATACCACCGAGCTCGACTATAATTTTCTTCCTTTTGAATATAGTCTTGACTATTTGTAAATTTTTTTTTAATTATACATATTGTTTAAGTCCTATCCTTGGTAAGATTAAATGCGCCTTACTACTAATTTCTTATAACAGTTTTTTTCTAAATTAATTTGCCATGTAGGCTTGTTGTGTAAGCTCTGAACAAAATGTTCAAAATCAAATTTTCAGTCATGATTTGACATCAATATGTGACCGTAAAACATGATGTCCTTCAAAACGTTCTGGCTGTAACCCAGATACAATCATAGTGGCAGACAGACATCCAGAAACTGTATAACCCACTTTTGAGTTCGGGAGCATAAAAAACTTCGAGATCCATCATAATTCCAGGGTCGAAATTCTTCATGATTTGCGAGTGAAATTATTTTATTTCCACGTTTTTGTTTACTTTTAGCCGCCATTGTGACTGAATGACTCAAGTGAGCTTCCCATTAGCAATTCACCTGCTAGACTAAAATAAGTGTTTCTTTCTAACACCGCGTCTTACTACGATTTAAAAAATGGCACCACAAAATGTGAGCCCAAATATTCAAATTACAAAACTGAATTATTTAAACATCAGTCAGAAGCCTGTAGCTAAATTATTTGTTTGTTCTCTCTGCCTAAACAAAATTAATGCATTACTGGAAGTGTCGGCGAGCAACTTTTTTCAAATATATATAATATATAGTGTTTATATATATATATATATTCGTTGCCTGGGGGATGCCCGAATGTACTAATCGCACATTCTTTCCGTGGAGGCTCTTTACATGTCCCGATGAGATGAGGTGATGGTGATAGTGAGTATGAGGGTGTGGAACCAGTGGAAACACTTTACTGACCACTACACCACGGGGCTGGTCAACCAAATATCGATCACAAGATGCATTCAAACAGCCCCTACCTTCTTTTATTAACCTCCCACGTCCCTTATCTTTTGTTTTTCTTGGACGAAACTGTGCGCGAACAAGATCGGGGCAAACGGCCCAACGGTATCTTTTTAAAAGACGGACTCTCGATAAATAACTCAAGGCGGGGAAAGCGGCTTCGATCGTTGCCGGGTGAAGGTTCGGAGTAGATCTACCTACCACCCTCCTCAGGCTGGCTGGCGACGATCTGTGGCCTCCCCCCCATCAACTGCTCTATTCCAGATTCCTTCACTAAGTGATTTATCTTGCCAGCGAATTCACTGGCTCTGTTCTAATACTAAGTGAAACTCTGCGGGAAAAACATATGTTGTGGAGCTACGCGTCTTACTGCCCCGCCCCACTACCCGCAGCATGCATTAACTTGAGGACACGAGATGAGAAAGTTCGATTTTAAAGAATTGCACCGTTGTTTGTTTGAAGTGAGACCGAGGTACCCCAGGTTTAGTTTTACAATATGGAAAAGACTCTTCGGTGCATCTGATTGGCAATGGATCAGTAGTCAGGTGGTTTAAGGCATTTTACTTTCATTTTAATTGGTTTCCATTGTTGGGGTTCACATCTTGTCCAGGAGTACTAACGATGTTTTTCAAAGTATATTTTGTCTTTTGAGTTTTATATACTTTCTCCATTCTTTCCCACTATCAATTTTTTCACTCTGTCCTACTCTCCTAGCTGTTAGCATTTTAATTGCGCTGTTGTGGTAGATATGGGAAAGGTATAGTTGAGAGGAAACGCACACACATTTGCGTGGATGAATAGTGTAAAACTACCAAGAAAAGACTCAAAGAACCCTAAGCTCGAACCCCAAACTCCTCGTCACCGGGAAACCAGATTAGATGAGCCTCGGACTGCTTACCCACCAATGCGGGCATTTTCTTTCTACGTTTAATAGGTATTCTAGACCATAGGATATTAAATTGGGGGTCGCAGCAAATATTGACAAACAAGAGTAAGGGTCATCATTACATATCAAATCAACCAATGTAGAGGCACTTTTCAACCTTACATTTTTTTATTTTTTATTTTAATTTCGCACACTGAAAGAAACACCTGAGATGTGTGACTATGAAAAATTTCAGGTCAATATCTTTTTTATTTGCAAAGTTATAGGAGTACAAAATTTGCGATTTCGACCAGTTTTGTCACCATCTTGTTAACTTTAACAATGAATATTTCAGTAACCTGGGCACCTGTAGAAGTGATTGAAGTGTGTTTGGAAAGGTCTTTAACAGCTCTTTCATATGAGATGTTACTTGAACATATTAAGAAAAGAACAATAAAAAATATGATAAATATTTTGTCGGACATTTTCTCATGAAATGATGCACTTCAAAGTTCGGCCGCAGCTTAACGCGCTGTGTTGCCGTCATGACAAAATAGTAGCTACTAATTAAATCCATTAAAAATTAAACGGAAAGAAGAACGTCAAACACTGTTTTAAATAATTTAAATAATTAATTTTGATCTAAGGAAGAACACTTACCTTTTTATTAAACATATTAATTATCCTTCTAAGAAGTTTGTTGACTCTACTTTATTTATTTTCAACGTCAGCAATGATTTATTTCAAGGCATGCGCAGATCTGTTAAACAAGTGAGTGGTGTATCTCGCGATTATAAAAGAAGTAAGAAAAAGAAAAAGACGTGATGTAAATACCTCCAAACTAGCGTGCATTTCAATTTTGACAGATGGAAATAAACATTTTATTTCTTTTAATTAACATTGTTCATATTAATTGACATATATTTCAATCTTTATGTTAAATTTGCATTTTATTTTATATTCATCTCTAGTCCATAGCCAACCTTTTATCTTTTGTTTTAATATATTAGTTTTTTCTTTGGTTTTGGAAGAAAATAGAACGTTTTTAAATTTCATTCATGGAACACTTTCTAAAGAAGACTAAGGTCTTCTTCCTCGGTGTCATTTTAACACGGAGCAAAATATGTGTGGTTCCTTGATCAATTTATTTTACAAGTGGAAACTTAGTTTAAAAGTGGGATATTAATATATATCAATAGAAAGCTGAGTGTCTAGGGGAGAACTAGAGCCTATTGGTATCCTAAAACTGTTGATTGTTTGCAAGTAAGAAGAGAGAACCAATTTCCTACATTTTGCTGTTTCAACACAACATATTCTCTTGGTGAGATCCAGCCAAATCTTCATCTATAAATGTTTTTTCTTCTCTCTCTTTTTTATCATTATCAAGAATCCAGGATTAATGTAAAACTTTCGGAAAAGACTAAATATATTCAGACACTTTATTCAATCCAGAGAATTAATTAATATTTTATTTTATGTCAAAATATTGTCATTGATTTTTTTTTTCAACAACTCCAATATCATATATGCTTAGCCTATATATATTTTTTTCTTTTACTCTGGTATTATAAACTCTTAAATAACCATGACTATTATTTTAATTGATTAATTTTGTTTAAGAATGGATGTAGTACAATATATTTTATTTTTATTTTGTCATATTATTATTGTATTTACTCGGAATTCCATAGGTAGGATTGGAATGTGGTAACAAGGAAACACTAATAATAATAATAATAATAATAATAATAATAATAATAATAACACACATAAATTTTAATAATTAGTTTTTTTGATTGTAATATAAAATTAGTACATTTCATTCAGTGATCCATTTTTTATTTCATTTGTTCATGTTTTATTTTAAGAATTTTTTTCTTCAACTCTTGTAGGGATTTACAGCACACTATTATTGTAGGTAAGGTAGTGTAGTTATTATTAACATTGCATCATCCAAAAATGTATCCCTTTCTCTATGCTTTCGTTGTGTAAAAAATTAGAAAAAAGACTTGTATTTTTATTAGAACCCTTAAATTAAATCTTTGACATTATAATACACAAAAAAAAATTTAATTCCTTATTTATTTAGTTTAGTGCAGAAATAAACGTAGTTTGGCATGATTACACGAACACAAATTTAATAATAATTTGTAAAACTGAATTTAATATTAATAGTTCTGATCTAAACACAGTCTTACACTATGCAGTTAACTTTATCAAAAGTCGTACTCTTTAAAAATCGCTTCTTTGCAAATCTATGCAGAGATTTAAGCTGTGACTATGAAAAACTTCTATTGCATACAAAAGTTAAGTGGCTTCAAGGGGAAGAACTTTGAGACGACTAGTATCTATAAGATGAGGTAATGCTCTTTTTGTCTGAAAACATTTTGATTTAGCGGATCTTTTTGACAATAATACTTGGCTCTGTGAAACTATCTTATGTCAGATGTAAGTTACTCGAGATGCTCAGCCAACTTAGTGTGTCTTGAAGGGGAGAACACGAACATATTTATTTCTCGTAAAAGTCCAAGCGTTTATGAAAGACTAAGGTAGGAAATAGTTCATTAGAAATGTTTTCTTGTGTAATAACGATTTTATGACTGAAGATAATCTAAGCAATGGTACTAAGTCTATCAAGAAGATCATAATTGATCATTTCTGGTGCTTGGAAGAATAATTCAGGAGAGATTTTTACACAGATTTCAATACTGTTTATTTTAAGTGGGTGCAGAACTCTTTCATCACACTTATAGAAGATATTCTTTAAATTGAAAAATGACACCTGGACACGGGAATCGAACCAGGGACCTTTGACTTAGTACGCCAATGCTCTAACCACTCCGCTATCCATGAGCTAGCCTTTTCAACATAAGTTGTAATAAAAACGATATAACGTTCTCGACTAAAGGACGTGGAAATTGCCATGAGACCTTCACCATCCACTATTAAGCCAAAACTGAATTTGTTGTATCAAAATAAGCAAGCTCATCCATATAATCACGTTTTTGTGCCTATAACTAATTTACTTTTCAAGAGTTACTGCCTTTTCTAATTTTCTTAATTTTATATGTATACATACAGTTTGTAGCTTACAAAAATGTAATTAATTACATTAAATATAACTGTATGCATGTTTTTTTGTGCTTGTCTTTGTTTTTAATTTAACCCAACAGCTCAAAAACAAACACCGTGTAAATAATAAAAATAAATTAACCATTACTGCCTGAGGTCGCTAATAATTTTGTCTTAAGCAAAAGGGTTGCGATTTAAAACAAGTTTAAAAACCTATGTTCTAGACTACATTCTTCATTCCTGGGCCTTGGATTAAACATCCAATAACCCATGTGTTGAACTGACGAATTAAAAGAGAGCAAAAAATTGATCACAGGCCGAAATTCCCTTGTTAGCTTCAAAGCCTGCCTCCACCCTTTGAAAACCAAAGCGGTGCTTTTGATGTTAATTCTCAGTAGACAATGTGTTTAACAGAGTGACCTGGGGGAATAGGATGCTTCTAGGGAGGTGAGGGGTCATCAGGGAAATCTATCAACTTGTGTGGGAAACTATAATAATTTAAAATCTTAATATTATTAATTTTATTAGCTCCATTTCATACAATTATTATAGAACTAGCAGAAGTACCTGGCGTGGCTTCCCCGGGAAACGCTTTTCTTTGCTTCAAAGGGACAGAAAAAAATATAATTTAATTTATTCTGACCCAGTTTTTAATTATTCTATAAAAATCTAATCAAAACTTTAAAATTCCAGCTTAGAGTTGCACATGTTTGTACACAGGGGGTACTAATATATACATTTCAGCCCTCTGCGTGCAGTAGGAATTGCTAAATTCTCATGACAGACACACACAAACTCTTTTATTAACATAGATATAACCTAATTTTTGAGGTAATTTAATATATTATTTTTATTGGGTTTTGTGATCCTCTAAAGTCGCGATACTTTGATTATTTTAAAATTAATTTATTCACATGCAATTTTAATACTAAAATTATGTATGCGATTTATACCTAAGCCTAAATTTAATATACATTTTCAACTTTTCTTGTTGGAGAAAAGTCATGAAAATGTAAAATAATGAGGGACTTTAGGGGAAGGAAAGTGGGGCGTTGGTAACTAAACTAATACTGTAATTGATTTTTACTGCTTTCATTAGTGAATTAAACACGGACACGTTGTCCGGTTGCACTGGGAATCAGGCTCGACCCTAGAAGAAGAGATGAAAACTTTCTGTTGCCTCTACTCCTCTTACACCCCGTGGGCAAGTTGTCGGGATGGTCGGAAGGAACGTTGAAATAGTAGTCCTGGAGTTTTATTTTAAACTATAGTACAAAATATGATGTAATCAGTTATAATAATTGTTTATGTCTAAAAGAGTCCCTAGCCCAAGTCAGTCCTTTTGTCCAACGTTCCTTTGTATGTTTACATCGGTGGTCTAACTCTACATCGAACTGGTGCTCGAGCGAACTCCCGTACTCACGTGACGTCTCCCAGCTCCTTCCAGCTCTACCAGCCCAACTGAACTAGTTTCAATCCTCCTTATAGTTCGAAAATGTGTCTTTACTCCAATTATTGTTTTGTTTAGTTCCAAAACACTGATATTTAGCTATATACAAATTGGTCTGATAGTAAATACAACTTTGTCATAATATTGCGGACTGTTTTGCATTAGACTGGCTGACTCAGGCTTACAACACACCAAAGAACCACGTGTTTGTTATGTAACATTGATATTACCTTAATGTTTCTAGACACTGACACTGGTAGCTTTTCACTCAAAAACCTCGTTGGCGGCTTGCGGTCTACTAAGTAGGATAAAGGGGCTGGGTTGGGTGGAGACACGTGGATCCTATTAAACACCGTGCATCGTAATTGGGGTGAGAAACTCAGAGATGTAATAGGGGGCTACAAAAGGATGTAAGCAACCTGGACCCCTAAAAGGTGAGAGAAGCCACAGGGGCAGGTCGGCAACAAGCATCCCCGACTGTGCTCTCAACACGTGCCAGCAGCAGGATGTGATCCCCGGACCCGACTCTCGTGGACTTCTTCTTATGGGGAAATGTAAAATCACTGGTGTATGAGATGTGCTGTGGTCAGCGTAGAAGACTTGGTCGTACGTGTTCTAGCGGCTTGTGAGACTGTGCCAGGGATATTTGCACGGATTCAGGCGAACATTGTTTGAATGTGCTCAGCGCACAAGACTTGGTCGCACGTGTTCTAGCGGCTTGTGAGACTGTGCCAGGGATATTTGCACGGATTCAGGCGAACATTGTTTGAATGTGCTCAGCGCACAAGACTTGGTCGCACGTGTTCTAGCGGCTTGTGAGACTGTGCCAGGGATATTTGCACGGATTCAGGCGAACATTGTTTGAATGTGCTCAGCGCACAAGACTTGGTCGCACGTGTTCTAGTGGCTTGTGAGACTGTGCCAGGGATATTTGCACGGATTCAGGCGAACATTGTTTGAATGTGCTCAGCGCACAAGACTTGGTCGTACGTGTTCTAGCGGCTTGTGAGACTGTGCCAGGGATATTTGCACGGATTCAGGCGAACATTGTTTGAATGTGCTCAGCGCACAAGACTTGGTCGCACGTGTTCTAGTGGCTTGTGAGACTGTGCCAGGGATATTTGCACGGATTCAGGCGAACATTGTTTGAATGTGCTCAGCGCACAAGACTTGGTCGTACGTGTTCTAGCGGCTTGTGAGACTGTGCCAGGGATATTTGCACGGATTCAGGCGAACATTGTTTGAATGTGCTCAGCGCACAAGACTTGGTCGTACGTGTTCTAGCGGCTTGTGAGACTGTGCCAGGGATATTTGCACGGATTCAGGCGAACATTGTTTGAATGTGCTCAGCGCAGAAGACTTGGTCGCACGTGTTCTAGTGGCTTGTGAGACGGTGCCAGGGATATTTGCACGGATTCAGGTGAACATTGTTTGAATGTGCTGGACACAATTTCTAACAACTGTTGTAATCCTTATGTGCTGCTGTAATAAAAGGTTGTGTGCATGTGGTTCAGACATTTCACAAAACATTCCTTGTTCACTACACATGTAACAGGGTGTCAATACCACTAGCCTGTCGTGTTTCGCTGCGATTACTGACACGTGCCCCTGTGGCTTCTCTCAAGTTTTATGGGGGTAGGGGGGTAAGGGTTTCCACCACCATTGCTTACATCAATCCACTCTTTTTGTATCCCCCTACTAACTCTCTGAGCTACGCACATCAATTACGAAACGCGACCTTCACAAATACGTCAAATATTGTGTTGGACGATTGGCTGGATGAAGGGGGAAATTTGTTGGCAAATACTAAATCTAGACAAATAATAATTGGTTCAATTCTTAGATCATTGACTCCAATAATAAACGACTCTATTAGTTAAGGCTTTGATTAAAATATTGAAGCATTGACATATATGGTCTACAACAAATCCAATGTCATTTACGCATTCAATCATCAAGCGCTGTAGTATATACATCAGGGGGAAAAGAGAACTCGAATCGCTGATATTCCTTTATTGTAACCTATTTGATAATGTTTCCAATGCGACCTTAGAAGAAATTAAACTTCCGGGCTCTCTATTGCAAATTGATCCATTTAAATAGCTCGAATTCTTAAAAGAAAAAAAATAGAACGTTTTTCCAAAACTGAAAATTTCCGGTAAATTTCCCGTGGAAAGTTTTCTTACATCTCACATCTCTACCTAGAAACACCCGAAGATGGAATTCCCTCTCACGACGCATGCGGATGCTGCCCGCCGTACAGCAACGACATTGAATTGAGGCTATTTTCGAGTTATTCTGGTGTCGTAAGAGATAATGCAACCGCGTTCCATTGAGTACCTTTTGCCGTTGAATGACGACGCACCCTCAAGCGGGGGGCAGAGGTCATTGATCCCACACACGTCGCGGTGGCCTACCCTCTTTCTCGGGCGTCGTCGCCATGGAGACGAGAGGAGGGCTCAGCCCGACCCGCGTGTTGGAGGCTGCCAGTGTTGCCACAACATTGGAAACACAACAAATAGGAAAGGTTGGGTGAACTTTTGTAGGTGTATGTTTATAACCGTTTTAAATGTGCGGTCAGTCTTTTTTTTT
>CABFWO010002767.1:0-18267 GCA_902155825.1 Timema genevievae | reverse complement strand
GTAAACTTTGATGCTGGATAGGATCGAGTAAATATAATAAACAACTGTTATATTCACGTTACTTAATTTGGAATATGCTATCTTCAACGGTTTATTTCACGGTTAGGTTCAATAAAAATTGTTAACCGCACTAACACTTATTCTAAGATGAGGATGATTGCTTGGAAGAAATACATACGCACTAGGTTGGGAGGGGAGTTGGTGAACCCACAGTTAAAATCACATGCTAAGAACCATCCTCAGTGAACCGGGCCGGAATTCGAACCCTGACCTCCTCGTCAAGTGACCAAGTATAAAACAATTCGTTGTGCAAGACTTCTTGGCCAAAGCTGCGGGTAAAACACACACGTTTCTCTGTCTTGAGTTTAAATATTTGTAAGACTTATTTGAATTTGAAATACTTATTTTAATATTTAATACTGTGGAACATCTCCAAATACCCGGTATTATTTTGTTTTATTTAATGTATAAATGAGTCAATCGAGAGTAGGTAAATGCCAATCTGTCAGTCACTGACAATCAGTTGATGTCAATGAGTCATTCGAAGGAAAAAGAGAATCAACATCATTCAGTCAGTCAGTCAGTGTCAGTTAGTCGAGACCTACATTTATACACACCGCAGAAGTTTAGTCGTTTCGTTTCATTCAATTCGGTTCCTAACTTCTTACGCTTTGGAAGTTGAATTACGCTTATGTTGATTATTCACGAGAGAGCGCAATATCAAACAGTAGAAATTCGAAACTCGTCAACATCGCTCAGTTAGATTTTTAGATAAAGGACTGAATTGAAATACTAGAACACTTACCTTCGTGTAACATTCTCCGTGGTGCAAAGAAAACAGCCGTACAAAGCAAGAGCGTCTTATTTTGGATTATGTACCAGATATTCTCGAATTATTTTAACGGGTCCTAATTTATTTTTAGAAGTCTATAATTTACAGAATGTTTATAACTTACTTTCTATTATATTATTAAAGACTATATTTTATTCATTCGTTCTCAAAGTTGGTTTAACCTCACGCTACTGGCAAGATCAGGTGAGTTGGGAGTGTCAAGATTGTTGAGACGTTGACCAAAACCACTATCCTTATTCTGACTCCATAGATTGTCATTAAATAAAACCTGTGTTAAACCATATTAATTAAAACAATAATAATAATGCTTCGTAAAAAGCTAGTTTTTATTATGCGATTTGGAGCTCAAATAAAGGTGCTACCCCTTGAACTTATAATCCCACTTATATTTTAGACAAGTGCTTGTATTAGGCTGAGTATTAAAATATATACTTATAATTTGCTGCATGGTCTAAGGCATCATCATCGCATTAGATTAAACTGCCAATCGATTTTTGTTGGTTGGATTGCCAAGAAACCACTTTCACACAAATGCACACAAAATACAAGCCAAGTATCATGATCATTTTTATTGCTTCATCAGCCAAAGCATTTTATTTTTTTTACAACCAACCTTAACAAATCGGAGGAAATGAAAAATTGGTTCATAAATATTACCTCGCCTGAAACCTCGTGCCTCATAGCTTGAGAAACTTTAGTGCAATGCGTCACTCTAGTGTTGGACTGGGCTGCTGACGACGGGGAGATCAGGAATCGAATCCCGGTCGGTTATAATGAGGGTGGTTTTTATTAAATGATTTCTCGCACCTGGCATATAATATACTCTCACACTATTTTGATATTGCACTGCTAGTATTTAAGATACCTAGACTTGAAGGAAGAATGGACCTGTACTTTATATGGTGTTGTTCATTTACCAGATCTATTTGTATGTCTTCACCTCCAAACATCTGTTCTGCAGCTTTTAAAACAAATGAGGTCAATTTGAACTGCTGAAGGATGCACATACACACACACACACACACACACACACACACACATATATATAGCATGCGCTTTTTAATTCTTTGGTTCAACAAAGGTGCTATTTAACGACTTAAGGTTCAGAATTTCGAATCCGTTATTTAGGATGTAATAATTCTCCACTTAAGAGTTTTTCTAGTAAATTTATTACGATTTTTTTTAACTCCTAAAGCTTAAAACTGGGGCTCAAATCTCTGACCAGTGTACGGTTTTTTTTCCGCACTAGTGGGATTTGATCATTTCACCATATTCATGCTGGTACATTTCCTTAAATTTCATCCTTTTCATCAGTGACTTAAAATTAACTAGTTAACGTTTATGATAGTCGAAACGAACAGAAAGGCATATTGCACTGAAGTTTTCATTGTCTTGCACATACAGGCTGTTAAATGATGGGGAAAAGAGGAAATATTTTTCAGGTGTTTGGATAAGCCATGGGTTTTCGTGAAGTGCCCTGAGTATTTTAAAAACCAAACAAAATACTTAAAAGTTTTAATACTATGTTGTACAGTATGATTACAAATTAACAAATTCATTTTATTTTGATATCAGCTCAAGCGTGAACTGATTTATACTCGGAGAGTTATTAATTAAGAGTTAATTTTAAATAAAATGCAACAAATTTTGTTTGCAGAGGTAACTTAGAACAATAAAGTTTGGAAAATTATCCCCATTTCATCATGTTGGTATTGAACCCCGTTCACTTGGATTAAAATTCGCCAAACTATTTATTGCTGCCAACCTTGTGTACAAATACGATTTTAATAGTAGTAGAATACATCAAATGCGTTTCTTTAAAATCGAGGCTAACTGTGTTTTGTAATTTAAACTTGAATCATATCCTCGATTATGTGGAGTGACTTTCTTCGCGTGATTGTATCTAAATGTTTCTCTTTGAGATCTTCAAATCGAGTTGTCTTTTTATTTGCAGCTTTCCGCATTCCTCCCAACTCTCACTTTTTTTATATCTCGTTTGTATGACAGCACAATCTGCGCCGTTCACTAAATACAAGGTATGTTGTGAATGGACTGGAGTAGGCCTACACTTTCCAAAATGATTTCACTCCATTCATGACAGTATATTGGTCATTCATCTTCTTACGGGGTGAGGTGACCTTTATGAACAATTTAGGTTACTTTGGTTGGGTATTACTACAATATCTAAAGGGGGATTACAGAACAAAAATCGTATATATTTTGTTTTACGGGGATTTTTCAAATTAATAGGCCAGCTAACCCGCTGGATAACACCCAACTTAACCAGGTTGTACAGTTCGAACCACGGCTAACCTGGATAACACCTAACTTAACCAGGTTGTACAGCTCAAACCACGGCTAACCTGGATAACACTTAACTTAACCAGATTGTACAGCTCGAACCACGGCTAACCCGCTGGATAACACATTACCTAACCAGGTTGTACAGCTCGAACCACGGCTAACCCTCTGGATAACACCTAACCTAACCAGGTTGTACAGCTCGAACCACGGCTAACCCTATGGATAACACCTAACCTAACCAGGTTATACAGCTCAAACCAAAGGTAATCGTGCGTGTTTTTCCTGTATTATACTCGTACTTTAGGATACAGTGTAATCAGGACCAGTGAAACAATTTTACGATATAAAAATGATAAAAAATTATTATTTTACAATTATAAAACTATTAAACAAATGATTACCTTACAATTATAAAACTATTAAACTGGTCCCAATTTCGCTGCTTTCGATGGAAAAATACAGAAAATCACTCTTAGAGAAGATTTCTGGTTCAAGCTTAATCATGTATCTAATTTCTCGATTAATCAGCCATGAAATGAGATAAACATTTTTTATTTGACAACAGTGAAATTTCGATAGCCGGATTCGGTGACCGCATGGTCTAAGTCGCTACTCTCTCAATATACTAGATGCTGAAGAAGGGGAGATTTGGGCTCGATCCTGGTTGGGTGTACAGTTTTCCATACCATCTCCACGCAAATGTGGGTACACTTGCTCTAAATTCAACTTCTTAAGACATTAGTGTAATTAGTAAATGGGCGTATAATCCGAACGTATATTAGACTAAGACGCAGTGCTAAAAAAAATGCTATAATTTTAGTAGTTTTATCATTTAAAAATTATTATTCAATTTTGTCATATTTTTTCAAAATATAGCAAAAAAATTTCACCGGCCTCAATTCCACTGTATTTGTAAACCAATCAACAAAGTGATGTTCGGTTCGAACTATGTTATAAGCTAGCTGTAATCCCAAGAGTAGGATTTTAAGAATATAAGGGCACGTTTCAGCAAATGAGCTTTATTTTCATATTTAATTTAACTAAAAATTAATTTTAAATGACTTTTAAAAGCAAGAAATAATCATCAGTACAATATAATATTATTTATTAAATAACGTTGGAATAAATTATCCAAGTATTTTAAATAGTAATATAACTTATTACAGAGATAAAATACGTTTTGAAAATTTTTGATTTTCGTTATCTTCTTTAAATTGAACCGTATTTACAGCGGTTTATTTTCCGTAACATTCTAGTTCTCGATGACAGGGAAATCGGGGTTTCGAATCCTGGTCTGGTGTACTGGGGGATCTGCACTCTCCCTCCACGCAGATACGGGTGTACACTTCCTCTAAATGCAACCTTCATCATCCCTTAATAATCAGCTTAATTATTACAAATGCTTATAACCTGAACAGGTAGTAAGTAAGACGTGGCGCTAAAAAAAAATCTAATTCTATTTCTGTGTGGTCACTTTTTTTTCCTTTCATCTTTAAATTTGAAGATATATCAAGAAATATGTCAAATGACCCGCTGTCGCTGAAACGACCCGTCATGTCCCCCTCCTCGCTTGATACCGTGTCGACTCTTACTCCTCGTTGAAATCTCCAGAGTCAACATGCAAACACTCATTCATATTTATTGCGCAAGACTTTTAACCAAATATTGACTCTAAAGAGTGTTCACGGTTTAAGCGAACCTGTTGATGCCTCGTGATTTATGTTATTCTTTCCTGGTAGGTACTTGACGTCCATTAGCTGGATTAGCTAATCTGTGTGTTGGTGTTAAACTTTCTGAACCTACTGATTTTGTCAGCTCATAGCTAATAAACTAACTTGTCTCGAGAAGAGATACACTTCAGTCTACCAGACGTCAGTTCATCGCTGTGAAAGGCTATACAACAATTTTACTTATGATTAATTTCTAGGCCTTTCTGAGAAATAGAACTCTGAGCCCATAACTCACCAGACAAACACGCTACTGGTATCAGACAGCACAATCTATGCGAATGATTTGGGTGAAAACAAAAAGGTGGAAGGTTCACAAAAAATATAAGATAAAATATAAGTTGTACCAACTTTATTTGTATTTGTTCATTTGGCACACCTTTTGTTAAAATGAATTGGATTCTTATTATTTTTAGCACTGCGTCTTTTTTACCTGTTCAGGCTATACGCGTATGCACTAATTAAAGCCTACTCTGATGTGCTAGGAATGAGGAAGGTAGGTTTTAGAGGAAGTGTACCCAACTTTCCGTGGAAAGAGAGTGGAAAACCATTTTGGGGAAAACCACCCTCAGTACACCACACCGAGATTCGAACCCCAATCTTCCTGTCAGTGGCAGGCTAGTCTATTGCGAGAGTGGTACCTTAAACTATGTGGCCACCGAAGCAGGTAATTGAAATATTGAAGTGAATAATAGCCCTCTCCTCACCCTCTAGTTTTTAATTGTTCATCTAACGAGCTTTGTCCATAGTGTGAAACCGACCAGAGTGCGTGCGGAGGTACAACTCCCGACGTTTGACATGGAGAGCTCACGTTAGTCATATCTCTAGCCCTCTTTATTATGCATTAGGGTGTTCATCAGTCAAATCATTAATTGGGATATTTTGTAATTAAAACAAATGGTACGACACAATCGAACATACTTTCTCATATTCTCTTTTACAAATCTGTTTACAGTAAACTAATCCTTAAATAAGTTTCTCTTTGAAAAACATATATTATTTGGTTAATCATATTATCTTATTATTATTAATCATATATAAAATTTTGAAAAAAATTGGTATGTAGATTTTTAATATATATAATTTAAAAAAAACTTTTTTCAACCACCCTTAAGTGATTTTTTTAAACCAACACACATTCGTATTTATCATGTAAAGCACTCCCCCAAATACCCATTTTGAACAAAATAGTTATAGCTACTTTCGAACAATTTCAAGTTTTCTTAAATCAAATCTTATATCTAGATTTAAAATCACAATTTATTTTGGAATTATGACCATATCACATCTACATATTGAATTTGAACTAAATCCATCCAACAATTTCGGCCGGAATTTCGATTACAAACGGACATAATGGCAAGATGCACCCTTTTTGAGTTTAGGAACAGATTAAACGTCAAAATTAATCAATCACGAGGTCTCTTTGCTCAGTCGTAGTCTTAGTACGTAGTAGTTAAAATGGTTTTAGATTACATACTCTTAGAGCTGACCATCACCGGTGGTCACATAGTCTTAGACGTCAGTATTGCAATAGACTGGATTGTCGATGACGGGAAGGTCTAAATTGGAGTCTTGGCCTGGTGCACTGGAGATGTTTTCTCATAATTATGTGATCTATCTCACTGGTTTTATTATTCTGTCTCCACGCCGATATGGGGCATTACCTCTGAAATACATTTTTCATTTTTATCTCATAAATTAAGAGTGTGCCTCACAATCACATGCCATCAACTCTGATTCATTCGGCTAGAAATCGTAATTTTTCACGAACACGATTGCACATGGATCATTTCTGATTAGACATTAAAGGAGATAAAGAGTTAATAAATGCTATAATACTGAACATTGTTGAAAATATTTAATGATATTTGGACAAAAACTGCGTTGAAAAGGCCGTTTTTGACCATTTTAAAATGGCTTCACAACTAAGAATTGTGCGCAAATCTTCATCCTGTCTTAATAGGGACATACTTTAGCTATTAACAAGAAACTTTGTCTATTTGTCTCTTTGGCCTTCACTGGCACCACGTAAAATTTCAAGTAATCTTTCAAACATGGATGCACTGCACGCATTTATGGCATATCTTGATCTTCAACTGCCATACCTCGCTCGAGCCGGGAGCTGAGTTGGGCCTGTTATGATAAACGCTCTCAAGCCGTTAACCACAATGTTAAACGGATCAGTTAAAACAAGTTTATTTGTAAGTACTGATTATATTGATTCATTTCTGACTCTTTCGATTTAGCTTCGAAATGTAAACTTCGTTCACCATGAAAGGTAGATTTTTTTTGTTCCGGGATGCTCGCATATTCACACAAACGGGGTAAGAATGAGGAAGGTATATTTAAAGAGGAAACACGACTGCCTTAGCTTGTAAGGAGAAGATAAATATATCTATGAAAAACCCCGATGTGGGTGCTTGCGGTCCTGATTCCACTTTGCCTATATCTTATGCTTTTCTAGCTGCCAGATAAGGCTCTTCCTATGAAAATTGGACTGACCTTTCAACAGTGGCACACTCGCTTCTAGTGAGGATCACTCTTGGGGGATTGAGATTGTTCCTCTCGACTACGTCTTCAGCAGGCCGCATACACGATGTGGCGTGTTGACTGTGATGAGCTCTGGGGGCTCACAGTTCACACAATAGGCAGCCCCTCTCCCCTCCTCCTGGTTTTCTTTCCCATTAAAGCTATAGCGGCCACTTACTCGAGAACGTAGTGGAGTAATTTAGAAGCTCTTCGTGACTGGCCGCCATCTCTCTTTCTCTCCACTCGTGGTAGCTGGAACTAATGTAAGGTGTGTGTGTGTGTGTGTCCCGATGATTGCGGGCAAGTTACTGTGTCTTGGCGCGTTTCGTAACATATCACTGCTATTGACGATTATGCAATCTTACTTTAAGAGATGCGGTAGTTCTTTGGCCTCAAACCACTAATACAATCCTCCATTATTTAGTTTTCTGATTGGACCCTATTAAAAAAGTTTGTTGCTTGCTTAATAAAGGCCTATGTTTCTAACCAAACGGCGTCATTTCGCATAAAGAGTCGTTTAATATGAGCTAATTTCATTTTTTTATTAATTATTTCTAATGATAAGGGGACTTTCAAGTATTANCCCCCTCTTGTAAGAAAAAATAAGCAAATGCCTGAAACCCCCGCCCCTCCCCCTTATTGCTTACGTAAGATTTGTCAACTTTTTAAATTTGTTCACAGGAATATTCGTTCTTTTTTTCATGCATTTTTGCTTATAGCCTGAACAGATAATAAGACGCGACGATAAAAAAAATACTAAAAATTCACGCAATTTATAAATTGCTGGTAATTATTGACAAAAGAGGTGCAAATTTATATTGTGAAATACGAGTAATTAACAACTAACACTGGTATGTAACGAGTTTAAATTTATTGAACAGGTAAAATTAAAATAAGTTTTAACATTGTAAAAGTTTAACATTTTAACTTCTAATTGAAGTTAATATGTATTAATTAATAAGTAATAAGAAAATAAGTAATAAGAAAATAAGTATTATTAGTGAATACATGAATATTATATTTTTTTTAACACTTTGGACTCCATTTAATCCGAAGACCAAAGTCCTTGAATCCACGTCTTGATTAGCCGCTGTCCTTTCAAGTACATTTTTTTTATGCTAGGGCTTACTGCCTAAGCAGTGGTATAAGTAACTCCTGATCTTGTCGCTAAGGTCAGACTTCTTAGCGCAATCGGTATATTGCAATTGCCTATTGAGTTAGAGTTTCGGAGTTCAATTCCTGTCATTATAAATATATCATTAGCAAGGCTCGGATTTTGATAACATGCTTTTTTTTATACATCACAGACAATGCTCATGAGTGCATACATTTTGTTCATGATCCCCTAGTTGTGGAAACTTTTTGTATAGGTTTTGTAATTATATATATACATACATATATGTCATTTATTAATTATTTTATGCTTTTTTCAGTTAATTTTATAGGTTTTTGAACCATTTTTTTTAACAATTTTGGTTAAATATGTTTACTTTTAAACATTACATAATGTTTTGAACAGTAAATGCATAAATATTCGAACATAAGTTAGTTTAACGCACATTTGTCAAAATGAGAGATAATGTAGGCAATTAACTTTGTACCCTCTTTGCTTGCGTGGTTGGAAAATACACATTCTTGGTGAGACACTGCAACTAAGCTGGAGAGGGTTACTTTTGAAGGGGGTAGCTATATTTAAGAAAACGAGATTTTGTAAATAAATGGTATATTTAGCAGAATACATTAGTTTAGACAACGGTTAGAATTTCATAGAATGTGTATTTTTTTAATCTTCATTTTTAAAGCGCGTGTTTATTTAATTGTGTGCACTCATCACGAGCTCTTGTTTATATTTTTTGGTTATTTTTGATCATTTTTTTGCTCATCAAAATCCTGGCCATGATCATTATTTAAATTATGATTTGCTCCATCACAGTGATAAATACGCGGCTGGGACACTGAGTATTGTGTCTGCATTAGAATTAAGTTAGTTTGTAAGTAGGGTACCTCTTATAATCGGCTGTTTTGGTAATAGCACATTAAAACTAGAAACTAAATATAACCTTCCTCATCTCTAAAATCATTGGCGTAATTATTACATAACCATGTAACCTGAACGAGAGGTAAGACACGATTTTAAAGTTTGTATACCCCCATCTATCTTCTCATACACACTCTACCACACATACGCACACACATACACTCTCCCCACACACTTCCATCACACACACTCTCCCCTACACACTCCCATCACACACACTCTCCCCTACACACTCCCATCACACACACTCTCCCCTACACACTCCCATCACACACACTTCCATCACACACTCCCATCACACACTCCCATCACACACACTCTTACAAAAACTCTCGCACACACTATTTAACACACTTTATTTCACACAAACTCTTTCTCACAAATACACACACGCACACACACACTCTCTTTCCCACTCCATCCCTTTCACACACTATTTCTCACTATCACTCTCCAAACTCACTCAATCACACTCATTCTCACACATTATCAATCACACACTCATACACCCTCACATTCACTAGTAGCTTAAAACTAAAACCCAATTTTCCTTTCGAATTTTCCATCTTTTCCTTCTGTGTGGGCAGTGGCTCATCTGTACAATCATTCTTTGTTTACATCACCATGGAAACCATGATTATGTATTATTGTATACAGTAAAACCTTGGATTGCGAGTAACTTGGTTTGCGAGTGTTTTGTAAGACGAGCAAAAATTTTCAATAAATTTTAACTTGATAAACGAGCGATATCTTGCAATACGAGTAGTACTATGGCTACGCTTTGTCTGCCAAGCAGTGTCATTGGATAGGTTCTTTGTTAAAGTCGCACAAAAATAAAAATATTTGAGTGAGCCAACATATAGCAGTGATTCCGTTAGTGACAGTGAAAGTCGACCTAAACTATAACCCACCTCCTCCTCTCCTCTCTCGTCTACCTCACACCAGCCACCATTAAATTTAATTAATTAATTTGATTACAGTACAGTTACATTTAAATAAGGAAAATAAAAAAGGTATTAATCATTTTTAGATTAAATATTTTTGGGTTGTGGGACGAATCATCTGAGTTTCCATTATTTCTTATGGGGGAAATTCACTTTGATATACGAGTGCTTTGTATTACGAACACGTTTACGAAACGAATTATGCTCGCAATCCAAGGTTTTACTGTATAGGTAAATAAAATATTTCTCTTTGTTTAAATATAATAACAGCTCAATTCTTAACTGGGTGGTTTGGCGCAATGAATTGAGAGAGAGAATAGGGAGAGGGGTCGTTTTAAAGTTATTGGCGTGGAGGTAGAAAATATACGCTTTGATTCAAATTAAACACCGAAACCTATATATCTGTGTAAAGTTGATAGCCTTTGACGAATAAACTTTTAACTAGAAAGTCGGGTGAGGACTTATTATATAGATCATTTCCCATATAAAAGTAGAATACATTTTAGTGCAGTAATCTGCAGCCATCGCAGCAACGATCCGCTTGTTAAAATATACATTTTTATGTTTTATATAATTTGGTTTATTTTTAATAAACAGGATAAAAACCACACGTTTCAGTTTTTTGCTTTAGCGCACATTAAGGTTTATTAATTACTCTTAGAGTTTTTTTTACGAGTTGCAGCTTTGTAGTTGAACCAGTTTCCACTAATCTCTATCCGCCTTTCCTTCTCAATTAATTCCTATCTATCTCCTGTTTTATCTCGAGCTTTATCAAATCCAAACTCCTTCTCGATTTATAATTAAACTCCCTCTCACCCGCTTCAGTGGCTGACTGGTCTAAAGCCTCGCTCTCGTATTAGACTGGCCAGCTGAAGACGGTGAGGTCGAATACCGGGTGGGGTTTTTTTCCTTAATGGTTTCCAACTTTCCTTCCACGCAAAATCGGGTAGATTCCCCGCTAAAATGCTTCCTTCCTCATGCCTATCCCATTAGAGAAAATATCATAAATATTAGTGTCACCTGAAAAAATAGAAAGAAGCTTTGATTTTTAAAAAAACCTCTCTCTCGCCTCGTATTTTGAGGTGGGTGGATTTAGATCCCTTATTTTCCTTTATATTTACCGGTTCTATTCTAGTGGCATCCGTACTTGTAAAGTTTGTTGAGTGCCAGCGCGGTAGACTTTGACCTGGGAGGGCAATATTCGGGTATTTCGAATCCCAGTTGGATTATCCCTCTCGAATAAATGTTTATACAGTTATTTTCCATGTAAATCTCAATAGAAAAGGCATATAGTTTGTTTCTGGATGTGGAATTCTACTTTAAAGGGTCCAGGTTGAATTGGGAAAAACGTATAGCCCATGTTATACGTAGATATATGCGTATATGAAAACTGAGAAGAGGGAAAGTGGGAATGGTCAAATGTTCTTGTTTATTATACATGACGGCGCTTGCAATCTTCTTATACAAACAAATGAATTTAGATGTTTAAGAATAATATTGAATTTAAAAAATAAACCGAGGAAAATTGTATATATGAAATGGTCTGTAGCTAAGAGACGAAAAAACCCTAGCACTTTATTTACACTATATTTGTTATGAAAATATTACATTATCCAAAGTGGCAGTTATTGGGCGAAATTCTCCGATGCGGATTGCAACTTTGCTTGAGTAGGTTAGAATATTTCCCACGGGATATTTTTTGTTTTGAAAGATTTTCTAGAAATGTTTCATCTATTTAACTTGAATGATTGCAATGTAGATGGCTCAAGTTTTAAAATGTACACTTCACTTAAATTTATCCCAAGGACTTCCAAACATATTGTTGAGTTAAAATAAAGCATGTATAGTGACTCCGGTTCTCTTCTCACATTTATGAATATCTACTACAGCGCTTCATGATCGAAAGTATCACTAACTTCGGGGTTCTCCTCTTTACTTTTTGCCAGATATATTAATACCTAGTTAATATAACCAAAGCCTTTACGAATACATCGCCTTCTCCTGTAGTTCACTGATATCAATTTTTTGCCCGGAAATTTTTAATCTCTAGGCCAGCGTCACCCAATTAAATTTAGTCACGGAAACTTTTATATATTATACAACATAAAGGACACTCTTACATATATTTTAGCGTACAAAAAAAAATGTGCTGAAGGAAAAAAATATTCTTCGTTCGAGGTCAAACCCCTTTAACTTGAAAGTTACATTTTTTCAGGGAATAGGAAACTACACGTTTTGTTCTTTCTCACAGTTCATCAATAAATGCAGCCACCCTGGGAAATAATTGATACGATTTGTACTCTTAATTAAATGATAATCATGGCATTTTGATTGTTGGCAATTTTTTGTTTTCGAATGTCTGGGGCCGTATCAAGTCGGTTTCGAAACTTCGTTTTGGTTCCAGAGTATAGTGAGAATCCAGTTTCGCACAAATACCTGCTGGCGAATGGTAACAGTAGGCCTACTTTGACTGCCAGCCGCTACAACTCAGGGTATTATTTGCGTAAATAGCCCCGCGAATGTGTGAACATTTGCACCACTAAGAGGAGCGGATTTTCTGCAAGCTCTGGATTACAATAATACAAAGGCAGTTTATTATACAACCTGTGCAGTAAATGTGACCTGATCCAAATAAGTTATTGTCCCATCCGCCATGTATAAACGCACCTACAATATTTTGTAACTTTTAATGTGTAGTATATATATATATTTTTTTTTTTTTTTCGCAGAACCCCATATGGGAAACGTCGCTCTAGGTCTTGCAGATGCCGATGATATTTTGGACATTCGTGTGGAGCTCTAGTTGTAAGCCCGTCAAAGCCTCGTTCACGCGGTGACAGTATTGTCACGGATCTAGAAGTCACTGCAGTGAGCGATAGTTAGTGCCATGGCAGTATCTGTTCCCATGTTGGGCTGAATTCGCCGTGATAGTGTGACAGTGAATGCCTCAACCACTGTGAAAATGGTTGAACTTGTACAGGCTCTTGCTATAGTTGTTGAACTGATTGATATTGTTTCACATATACGTAAGAAAAAGAAACATAAGTAGATAAGATAATGGGTGGCATCGAGCACGTTGATAAAGTAGCTAACATTGGAATATCCTCGATTAATCTTCATTTTGCTTCGAATTGGTAAGACATGTTTGTTGAAGTGCTGAACCAGGTAAATGAATACTCATTTAAACTTTAGTTTGTGAGACACAACAGGTGTTTGGCGCGAAAAGGAAATTTCTCACCGTCGCACTGTCGCGGCAGTGGACTACAAACCTGCTTACAGGGTGCAAGTGTCTGCGGATGCTGCTGCTACGGCAGCGCCACTGTCACACTACACTACACTACAATACAATGATTTGATTCGCGACAGTGCTAGCATGGTAGTCTGGCAGTGACATTAATATATATTTACTTCGTTGCAGTATTGTGACAATATGGCAGCAACGGTCAAGATTTACTAGCCTTGTGTGAACGAGGCCTAAATGGATCTCTTTGAACGTTCAACCACTCCCTCCGGTCTCCACCCCCCACCCCACCCCCCATCCATCTCTTTTTACTCGGTTCTAGCGGTGAGCGTCCACACATTCATATGAGCTCACGTCCTACAGGACTTGATAAAGCCCCTGCTCCATGTTTTAATCACGCCGAGCTACAAATACAAATTGGTTCTGGTCCTATAGGAGGGCTATTGACGTGACTCGGAAACCAGGTTAAATACGAAGCGTTGCGGTCTCTGCGTTCCGGGCTGGATATTTAATGGAGTATTTTTACGTTTATCAGTGGCAACCACCGAGGGGAGGTTCGTTGATTACGCAGGAGGCGTTGTGTGCCTGACCTTCACCTGGAACCTGCACTAGTGTTTACGTGGTGTAAGGTGTCAGGCTCGGATTTGCGATGACAAGGGAGGTTGAAGTTATGAAATTGGACAAATTTACTTAAGGATGGTTTTTACAGCATTATATTTATCTCTGTGAACTTCTTATCCTTTCTCCACGCTGATTCGTGTACATTTTTTTAATTCCTACACCATATCAAGCCGTTAGATAACCCAACGCTTAGCTTAAAATGTATTAAATAATAAAATTCACCCCGAATACCTTAAAGCTCAACCCAACATGCCTAGATTTTTCCCCACGAAATAGTTTTTAATCCTCCAATGCGAATCCCGGTGCGATTTTTTAAAACATTTTATTTAAATTAATTTGTTTACAGCCTTATGTGGTGTGAAAGGCAGTGGTAAACCACTGCACTTTATGATCTTCCCTAGCACATGTGTTATCTACCAGATGGTGCGGGAAGCACTGACCAGCCAAAGGGCTGAGTGTAGACTAAGCTCCAGATGGATGGGAAGCGCATAAAACCAATCCTCGGGTTGAATAATAATAATAATAATAATAATAACCTTATGTTATAATATTATATTTGGGTTTGAAGGCATGACATCACAAAAACGACCATTAGCGTCATATATGAAGACAAAATCAACTCAAAACTAATTAAGTACTACCAGATTAAAAGAGTGACACTATCGTATGTGTTTTGTTTGCAGCGAAGAAGCAGAATGGAGCGGCGTTGCGTACCAACAGCCTGGGTTCCGGCACCAGGACGCCGCCTCTCGAGAGGAAGAGCAAGTTCTCGGCGTTGGGACGCCTCTTCAAGCCCTGGAAATGGAAGAGAAAGAAAAAGTCGGATAAGTTCGAAGCTGCCTCAAGATGTGAGTACCAACCATATTGTATACTCGTTTTTAAATGTCATTTTGTTAGTCCGTAATACAGAGGGTATAGGGAATTTTGTAATCGGTCAAGTAAAATAGCCAATTTTGTGGTGTTTATTAAAAAATCTTATTCAAGCACTGTTTTTCATTACATGTAAATTCTCTTTGTTGGTCAGATTTTTTTTAATCCAATACATTATAGTAATTAGAGATATTTTAAAATCATAAAACTACATACACCTAAAGGCCCAAAATTCATCAGTATGAATTGCCTTATCATTTACTAAAAATAATTTGTCCATTGCGCATGCGTCGCCAAGTTCTCTCTAGACAAGGTGTTGAGAGTCTTGCAGCTCACCACATTCTCAGTGATATCCAGATATGTAATCCCACTTCTCTAAATTCTCTCTACATCTTGAGACGCCAGTTTTGTGCCTGTTAAGGGCTTTCCAGGTTACATGTGGAAGATGGTAACCAACAGCAGGTTCCTCCTTGATGCATTCCCAGCGTCCCCCGGTTTTTAACTTACAACATAGTTCTTTCCGCCGGGTTTCAGGTGATGACGTGGTTGGCTTTGTTGTTTGCAGGGAGCTCTTCCTTGACTTCAGCCGTGAGAGCTGAAATTATCACCCAAACATGGGATGTCTAGTGTCCGATTGTTGTCCCTACCTTTACACTTCAGCCGCTGTTTGTCTTCTGATATCTGGGCGCCCATAAGATGGTAGATGTTGTTGACAGGAGTTGGTCTTAGACAGCCTATTACTAAGAGGCCAGTCTCGTTTATAGAGTTACATTAACCTCTTTAGCGTGGTTAGAGTTCCGCCAGACTGACGCTAGATATTCTTCAGCAAAGAAGCACAGAGCAAGGGCAGATTTGTGAAAGACACTTGACTGCGCTCCCCATTTGGTGCATTTGAATATCTGGATGATGTTGTTCCTGGCACATACTTTAAGCCTTGTGTCTTCGTAATGGGCTTTGAAAGTAAGGGTATGGTCCAGCTTTACACCCAGGTACTTTAGAGTATCACAGTGGATAGTTGTTGGCCTATCCAGATTATGTTAAGTTTCCTCCTGGCTTCTCTATTCCTTAGATGGAACGTGCAGACCTGTGTTTTGCCAAGATTTAGTTTCAGGTGGTTCTTATCATAATATTCTGTTGTTACTTCAAGGGCTGTTGTTACTTCAAGGACTGTTGTAAGTTCCCTTTCAACCTCCTCAAAGGTTTTACCGTGGGCTGCAATAGTCGAATCATATGCATAATTAAAACTTATGGTACCAGGGCTAATAGGTTGGTCATTAGTGTGGGTATTGTACATTAGCGTGGCCAACACACTACCTTATGGTAGGTCATTTTTATTACTCCTCCACTGGTTCTTTTTGTGATTCAAGGTGACAAGAAATCCTTTGTCTTGCAGCGGACACTGGATGAACTTTGTCAAGTGGTAATCTCTTGTCGTGTAAATACCTTTGTTATCAACTTTTTGTGATTGACTTTGTCGTATGCAGATGTAAGGTTGACAAATGCCACACCTGTGATACGCCCTTGTCATATCCATATTCTATATGTTAGGTCAGATTAAGGACTTGTCCACAGCATTATCTTCCTGGTTGAAAAGAATTGGTTCGACGTATTTTTAAATGCGATTATGGATCATTCTCTCCAAAACTTTGTATAGGTGTCAGAGGAATGAAACTGGTTGGAAGTTTTTCGGATCTTTTGGCACCTCTCCTTGCTTAATGCTACAACTTTAGTCTTGCGCCAGGTCCTTTTTATATGTATTTTTGAAACACAAGTGTTTAAGTCTAAATGCCACTTTGTGGCTACAGGTCTAAACGTCTTTATCTTTTCTATTCACAGATTGTCTAAGCCTGCAGCCTTGTTTTTCTTCACTGATTGTATAGAAAGGGCCAGTTCCTTCAAGGTGAAGAGAGTGCGACGATAATCATTTTCTTCTGCGTATATTTGTAGTTTCCCATTCTCAGGTCTTTTAGTTTTCCCATTCATCAGTAGTTGGTGTACTACCTTGTACCTTGAAATGACCCTAAGGGGTGGTTGTAGGGGGTCATTGATCAGATTCTTCAACAGTTACAATGCATTATGGCTATTCTGTCTCATATCTAGCTGTGACACAGGATTGCACCATTTCTCTCTTCTTGAAGCTCAAATGGCTTGTAGGAGATCTTCGCTTGGTTATAGGTCAAGGTGTCACTCCCGCAATGGACTGGACTGCCGGTGACGGGGAGATCTGAGTTATAATCCCGTTGGAGTATATTTAGGTTGGTTTTACCTAAATGGTTTCTGACTTTCTCACGCAAATGCGGGCACACTTAATATAAATTTAAATTTCTTCATCTTTAATACAGTTTCATAATTAGTAGGCTACACATTCGTTTAACTTGAATGTGTAGCAAGACGGGGTTCTAAAGCAAAAATTGTATGCTTATTAACTACTTTCTCTCGATCCCTTGGAAAGAGAAGTAGGTTTATTTCGATTGAAAACAAATTGAGCTAGAGATTTTGAAACTGCGATTTTGTGTCTGTATCTTGACTTAGAGCCGAAACTATGTTACCGATCGGGATAACACTGTCTTGGATAGCCTATCTGTAGCTAGGTTTTTCATATCGATCTTCCCATAATCCCCTCTAATACTTTTTATTAATTTTTCCATCCAAGCACTGTGTAGCATTAGGTCTACAAACATTATGGCAATTCTCATTTCCATTGAAAATGTTAATTTGAGCTATTTAATTTGCACTTTCTCTTAACCGACTGATTATACCAGAACACTAGCATTTCAATGAGTGATCTTGAAAAGGCCTACTAATTTTGCCCGGAAAGGTATTTTAACATACCTTCCAGAGTTCTTTTACATGCCACAATTGACATTGGACCGGCGCGGCGGCTTTACTTCCCCTCTGAGGGCCGTTTCACATGGGCGTTTCCTTGTCGCGCGTATCAACTAACGTGCCTAAGATCAATCCCGCGTCTTATTGAGCCTCTTCACACGAGCGATTTTTACCGCGCGGTTTGCCAGCGTATGGAGTGAATCAACAACAACCAAACCCGCCTCGGTGGCGTAGTTAGCTAACGCGCTAGTCGTGTTAAGCTCGACTGACGAGGACGGGGATATCGAGGTTCGAATCTCGGTCGGGTGAAC
>CABFWO010002766.1:74261-109155 GCA_902155825.1 Timema genevievae | reverse complement strand
TATTAGCCTACAGGGACTACAACAGAGAATAGTACCATTGTAGGGATTCTATTTGGGTCGGAATTATTGAGCGGGTGGTATGAATTATTGATAGTTACGTATCAACATTATAATGGGATGGATCCAATTGTAACTAACTGTAAGTTAACGTTACAATTGAGGAAATTCAACATATTTCCCAAGAAGACCACTCAAGTAGTAATACTTAGTCACATTTGTATCAACAAGTATTTGATGTCAACAAGTAGTCTTTCCAACAACAAACGTTTGCCAGGCACTGAAAAATGAGCTATAAAACACCAACAGATTACTAGGGAAAGTGAAATTCTTAAGTTCAAGGTGGAGTTTATAAGGTAACAAACCTGAAACATTTCTGCTTTGTCCTTATATTTTGTTGTGAGCTAATTCGCCACTACAGCAGCGATTTTAAAACCCCTAGATTAAAAAAACAACACCATGAAACCGTTTCATTATTTAAAGTATATTGTCTGTCTTTAGAAATGAATCTCTGGACTAGTTCATCAATCCTCGAATCATCTTTGACCTTTACTATTTTTGGTACTTTACGTCTTCCTCACTAACATCCGATGACTCCTCAAGATCATTAACTTACCTTTGTCTGCCAAAAGAGCTGATACCACTTGTTGATAATAAAATCTCTCTAATACTATCCTCAGTTTATTGGCTAACTTTTGAGCACATTGTAGTTTACTATCAGTTTCCACCCCCCAAAATACTTGAGAACTGTCTGTGACCTCACATTTCTGTTGTTGTTGTTTTTATATCTCTTACAGTGACTAAGATCGATGTTTAGTGAGAGTAAGTATACTAAGAGTTAGAACATAGTCAACAGATGGCACATTATCCACGGTCAAATTTAAATTTAAAGGAAGTGAATACTCCCTTTAGGGATAGTATAAACAATACGTACAGTATTAACGTGTAGATATGGGAAAACTGTGGTAATCTGGACCTAATTTTAATTTCCCTCCTCTGACTTGTAGATTTTCCCGTATTTAGACAAGTTCGTCAACAACAAATCATTTGTAATATCTGGTGTGACATTGGACAAAACAACTTTAGTGGACGAAATAACAAATCTTCGAATTGGGTTATAAATATAGTCTACGGACACTCCCCCATATTCTAACATTTTATTAACACTATCTTCATTTGTCATAAACAATCACACTATACCATATGGTCCCACAACATTACCCACATTAACCAAATAACCATCCAACACTTTACTGAGAACAATAGTTTCCAAAACACTCGCCAGTTTGTGGTCCGGCCTGTTTGACGACATTCTATATCGTCCAGGTTCCAATACTGGCATACTTGAGTGAGGACAACACAACACATCACATTAAAGCTCACTAATATATAGATACACACAGAATATCCTCGAGGTTAATATAACACAAAATTCACGACGTAGCGCACAACTTTAACTCACTAAGAGAGCAGCAGATTTACAGACAGACATGGGGACAGGCAGAATTGTAAAATCCTTTTTTTTTTATGTTCGAGCTCACATAAGCTGTAAAGTTTCATCATAATCTCGAGATCGATTCTTTTAACTATTACAATACTTTCTCTTAATATGAGTAACTAACAATGTAGGACTACTATTTACATCAAAAGTTAGAATGATGTTTTTAAAATTAATTCTATTGGTGGTTGACCTCATAGAAACTATATACTAGATCCATGAATAAAGAATGGCCCCTCGCAAATAAAACAATTAAAAAGCATGGATTGTCTAATTTAATTTTTAAGAATTTTAACCTTTTTTTGTTATTTTTATTTAATAAGTTTTGTAATTAAATTTTTCCATTGATAGTGTGAGTATGTGGTCACTAACCTATGACCGAGAAAATCGGTCAGAATATGTGAATTTGGGCCCCAGGCTTTGAGAAGGTTTTAGTCCATTTGATCTGAGTTTGTGTGTGTGTGTGTGTGTGTGTGTGTGCGCGCGTGCCTGTGTGTATGAGTTATGGAAGTGGCTCTAGGGACATAGACCCTACTTTCAGGAAAATATTTGCCGCAGAGAATTTTATTCTGGAAGATGTGGGTTTTAAGCCCACGAACGCAGTGTTGACAGAGCCTGGGAGGCAGAAAGAACATGCCATAAACTTGCACCCCTCTAGATATATTTCATTCACCTTTGATAATCCCCGAATATGAAGCAGAAATATGGCTTGGTTTCAAACACCAAATATCTTCTAAACACCCGCTTCAGTGACCGAATGGTCTAAGGAGTCACTCTCATGTTAGATTTTTTACTGTAAACGGAGGGATTGGGGTTCAAATCCCAGTTTTGTTTACTGACTGTGTTTTTACCTAAATAGTTTCTCACTCTCCTTCTACGCAAATGAGGGTAGATTAACTTTAAAATGCTTCCTTCCTCATCACTAGACCATTAATATAATTATCATTTTGTATACGTATAGCTTGAACAGTTAGTAAGATGCTTTGATAAAAAAACTATTGTAGACACATATAATTCAAAAGTCACCAGGGAAGGACCACTCCAAATATTTTATAGATGCATCTGATTTTTAAAATATTTTCAATAGAAGACCAGTTCAAAAAGCTTTTAGGGGCATCCAATTTTCTAATAATTATCGGGGTATCACCACATAAAATTGCTTTAATATACATCTAATTTTTCAAAAGCGTTCAGGCAAATATCACTCTATTTATTTTCTAATGGTATTTAAATAAATATTATAGAATGTCTGGAGGAGAACCAAATAGCATTCAGAATAATCTATTTTTCCAAAAATGTCCATGCAAGGAGCTGTTATTATTATTATTATTATTATTATTATTATTATTATTATTATTAGCACCACGTATTACTAACCGTCCGGGTTGTACGCACACGAGGAACTGTTAAAATGTTTTCTAGAGGCATTAAATGTTCAAATATTTCCAAATAAGGACACCCTAAATAACTTCTAGGAGCATCTAAATTTCGGAAAATTTACGGGATAAAACCAAACAAATATATTCTAGGTAAGTCTAAATTTAAAAAGCTATGACGGAGGAACAATCCAAATAGCTTTTAGAGATATTTAATTTTCAAAATATTTCAAAACGGTATTGCCTTTGACTTGGAGGTCAAAGCCCTTCAAAAACAGCTTTTTTACTAATTGACCACAAGACCAATAAGTTTCTGCTGCCACTGACCTTGTATGCTGTAGGGCTAGCTTTACGTAGGCCTAAGGCTAGAGGATAAGGAATTGTTTTATGGAACCTTGGGAAATTAATACTTCTTTAGATTATCTATCATCAATGACACCATTATATTGCTTCTGGTAAGGAAGGGGTGAGTAGGCCCTAGCCCTTTCTAGTTAACCTACATAATGCTGGCTTGGATTTAAACCTGGATGTGAGCATACGTAAATCCATAGTTATATATGTTAATATGTATATTATATATAATATGTTAATAAGTATAATATATATTATATATGTTTATCTGTATATATATATATAATATGTATGCGTATGCATACATATGTTGACATCATCAAAATTATGTCGCAGCCATAAAGTAGAACGATAAAAAGATAGGTTATGTTGGGATCTAAATGCTGATGTGTGGACGCCATTATAGTGGATCGTTGCAGCGAGGTCTGCAAATTATCGTCTAAAAGGTATTAAAAACTTTATTTACTTGGAAATGTTCTATAGAATGATGCCTCATTTGATTTTCTTAGAAGTTTTTCTTCTTCACCCTACGATTAGAATTTTAAAACGACCCCTCTCCCAGCTCTTTATCTATCTGTTGTACATTACCACTTAAGTAAGAATTGAGTTGTTATTTTTAGCCAAAGAAAACATTTTATTTACCGATATAGATCAGACACAAATCATGGTTTCCATGGTGATGTAAGCAAAGAATGATTATACAGATGAACTACTGCCCACACAGAAGAAAAGGATGGAAATTTTCTAAGAATATTCGGTTTTCTTTGGAAGCTTTTATTTTCTCAACACGGAAAAGGTCTTTTCAGATAAAATGTGAGAGTGAGAATTAGAGTGAGTATGTGGGTGAGTGTGAGAAAGAGTATGTGAAAGGGATAGAGTGGGAAAGAGAAAATATGTGTTTGATAGAGAGTGTGAGAAAGAGAGAGTGTGAGAGAGTTTGTGTGAAAGAGTGTGTAAAAGCGTGTGTGTGAGAGAGAGTGTGTGTGTGTATGTGAAAGAGAGTATGAGAGATTATTCTCGCTAAATAGACTACTTAAACTTTTATTCTGCAAATTATAGTCAATATTGGTGAGTTAAATGCGAATTAACGATAGTAACATTCCAATAACCATGTATGTTTCCCCAGTCTAGGAAATTAATTCCCTCAGTTAAAAGATATAGGTAAATGATGTGATAGAACCTGCTATTATATCAGCCATTTTGTGATCAGTGATAAATATTCAAAAATAAAGAAGAAGTAAAAGTATCCATACAAATAAATTATATGTTTCTAACCTACCATAATTGGTTTGGTTTGTTTATTATATATAGATTTTTGCCAAAAATTTGTTTGTTTTCCACCGTACAACTTAAGTAAATGTGGAGTTATTATTTTTAATCAAAGAGAAAAAATGTATATACAGGTATAAAACCATGCACAAATAAGGGTTATATGCTGATGTAAATAATAATGAAAAACTCTCTGGGAAAATCAGAGTTTCATTGGAAACTATTATTTTTCCGGACATGCTGAAACCCAAACCTTAAAAATGAACGATCCATTGTCAAACTCGGTTCAGTCATTTCCACGAAGTTTCAATTATCGGAAATAGGCTTATCAAATTATATATAGGATTCGCTTTTCTCATTGGGTGCTCCGCCTCCAAACCCCCAATGAGTTTTCTTTTCAAGTGGATGTAAACTAATGTAATTCCAGCGTTGTTTTGAACGTAGCAACTTAAAGTTACCAGTATTGTATTGTATTTTTCACACACCCTATTTTAGTTTCTCCATACTTATAGGACAGATAGAATCATCAAATTTGGCACGCTTATGGTAATTGGATGTGCTAATATGCCTGCTAAATTTTATCATTCTAGCTGTTCCATAAGTGTGCCAGAAAATTAGAAAATATGTGGAAAATGTGAAAAATTTACCTAATATCTTGATAAATCCGTGCAGCTGGTTCAATCTGTTTTTGATAGATCTTACCGTTTAGCCACAAGAGACCTCCAAAAAAGGTCCGCACCAACTTTAAAGTTGACTCACAATTTTGACTTTTTGGAATTTTATCGTCGGTTAAAGGCTAGAAGCTATAATTTTGCTAAATTTCAATTTTCTGGCTCATCTGGAAATGGATAAAAATTAATGTAAGTGAGTGAGTTAGTGAGTGAGTGAGTCAGCCATGTGACTTTATAGTAGCATAATACATATGAACAATCGCTTCTCCTATCTAATAAAAGAAGTGACGAATTAGTTTACAAAATTATTAAATTAAGGTCTGGGAAAGATGGAACATAAGAGAAATATACAAGTCTAACAAGTCAGTTTATTTAAATTTAAACAAGTCAATAGTATTACATAAGGTTTAGCTAGATCTTAGTTTAAACAGTCCTTTGTTAAATAAGAGAAGTTAAATCGGTTACAATAGACGTAAACATCCCAATAGGGAAGAATTGTAGTAAACACCTAGGTAAATAAGAATCAACAGAAGTAAGGTTGAGTCTATTGTTGAGTCAAGTTACTCTTCTAATTAGGACTAACGCACATTCTGCTACGAAGGAGCGTCTGCCTCAACACAGCGGAAATAAAAATAGGAAGCAAGTATTAATTTAAGGTTATGCTACAATACATAACAACTGTCCAGCCTAGCCATTACTAGACTTAGTCCTGAAAGGTATATACATGAATTATAGTTCAATAATAGTTAATGTCATCAAATTCTAGTAGGTCCTAATTTTAAAGAGTTACTACGATGGTAGCTAAATGAGCTAACTAGTATGAGTTAACTCCAGAGAGAGTTACGAAACACAAATATTAATCTCCTAGAAGAAGAACTGTCATTTTACAAATTGTTAATGGCGAGCAACCAGGAATCTAGCCTGTAAAGACACTATGGCTGATCAATTCCTAAATAGTACTGCATGGACATTCAATAGTATATTTATTCTTCCACCCTATCTAGGGAAAACTATAACAAATGCAAGTAATAAATGTATTAACTAATAAAAACGGCACCTGAAGGGGGCTGGAGACTATGCACTATCCCCACGGGCCACTACTAAGAATTAGTAGTGCTCCCACAGGTTGCGCACCGTAAATAGGTACACTAAAGAGAAACAATAGGGACTGGAATCAGTCACAGAACTAATTAGTTCATTGAACAAAGCGTTAGATAGCCTTATTTCCACCATTAAGTGATCTTAAGCATAGCCATACAGTTTATGGAGTCATGACATTTCCCTAGTATATAATACCATGTCTTATGGACATAGAAAAAGAAGTCAGAAACACTGCCATACTAAATCATGTCCAATGGACCTAGATAATTTGAGCATTAAGCTCATCATTCAAAACTATGCCTTATGGGCATATAAAAAAAAGTCAAAGACTCTGACAAACAATACTATGTCGTATGGACATAGAAAAAGTGCATTAAGATTAACATTGAAAACTATGCCTTATGGGCATAGAAAAACAAGTCAGAAACTCTGACAAACAATACTATGTCATATGGACATAGAAAAAGAGTAAGAACTCTACCACACTAAGCTATGCCTTACGGGCATAAAAGCAGTCAGAAACTTTGACACCAAAAAACTATGGGGTAAGGGCATAGTAAAATAGTACTAAGACTCTAACGTTCTTTCCTAATACAAATACTCATAGGGACTGACGTAGCTACTTCTTTGACGTAGAGGTGAGCCCGATACTTCACACATCGTGATCACCAGTTGCTTAGTCCGCCGATGTAGGCTGACGTCCAAGAAGTTCCTCCGTTGAATTGATACAATAGAATACAAAATGTGAAACGAGGAATGACGGTTATATGCAAACGGAACTGACGTCTTCAAGAAGGGCCTTCACCCGGACAAAAAGGGGGGAGGTAAATGGCAGAATTGGCCCAAATGACAACTAGTGCTCGTAGATGGCGTGGAGAACATAGAGAAACAGCTCTGCCATTTTATTTAAGTGGGGCCTATGAGTGAGATGTCATTTTACTGATCCTCCCACAACAGTCAGCTGGGGCACTTTCCTCAAGTTTGGGTGTTTTCTCGGCAACATGAATTCACCATGAGTTAATATCTGACACACGTTATTAGAATATATTAGTTCTTGTGTTCATCGAGTTAATCATATGTATGGTATTTTGAGTCTAAGTGTTAAACAGGACGTTTAACATGCTACACATAATATGTAATATATGATAGAGAAATGTGATAGTGAAAATGATAGTTTAAGTGTTTGAGTGTGTGATTGTGTAAGTGTGTGGGTGAGTGAGAAAATGAGAGTGCGAGTGTGAGGAGTGAGAAAGTGAGTATAAGAAACATAGAATGAGCAATTGAGAGAGATCAAGTGAGTGTGAGTGAGTGATAGTAAGAGTATATGTACGTGTTAAAGAGAGAAATACTGGGAGAAAAAGGAAAGAGAGAGAGTGTGTGTATGTGTGTGTGAGGAGAGAGTGTGTGTAAGAGAAAGTGAGCGAGTGTGTGCGAGAGAGAAAGAGAATATGCGAGAGAGAGAGAGTGTGTGTGTGTGTGTTTGTGAGAGAAAGAGAGAGTGTAAACGTTTGGGAGGGATATTGCGTGAAAGAGAGTTGGAGAGAGAAACTTAGAAAGGGAGAGATTAGTTTGGAAAGAGAAAATAAAAGTGTGAGAGGGTTATAGAGAGCGTTTAAGAGAGATAGTGTTTGAGAAAGAGTTAGAGAGAGAAATTGATATAATGAGTTTGAGAGAAAGAGTGATTTTGATTGAGATAAAGAGAGAGTAAAAGTGTTTTAGAGTGAGTTTGAGATAGTAGGAGTTTGAGAGAGAAAGATTGAAAGAGAGGGAGCGTTTGAGAGATAGATAGCGTTTGAGAAAGAGCTTAATAGAGAATATAATAAAGCTAATGTGAGAAAAATTGTGTGATAGAGAGTGTACGTGAGGGTAAAGATTGTGTGAGAGAGGGGTAAAGTGTGAGAGAGATAATGAAAGAAGTTTATATGAGATATAGTGTGTGTGATTATGTGTGTTTGGGGGAGGGGAGAGTGAGAGTGTCAGATAGAGAGAAAGAATGTTAAAATTTAGATGTGGTACACAAAACATTACGGTACTTTGAATTAAAATTCCCTCAAAATTACGTATCAACATGGAAACATAACTGAACTTACTGTATTTATAAGAATGTGAAAAGATAGTTGGGGTACATAAAACATTATTTTTAAATATCATATCCTCATAATTAAGCGGTAAAATTATAACATAGCTTAACTTATGTATTTGTATTGTGTTACTTTTTGCTAAAATGAACACCAAAACCCATTATTTAAATGAAATGATCATAAAAAACCATTATTTGAAAAAAAAAATTAACACCAAAACTCATATTTAGATAGTTAAAATGGCTATTTTTAAACATTATTCAAGATAATTTTATCGTTTTTGATCTTATAATACATACCAAAACATATTCAAACATCATGTTATCATGCGTGAAACAAAGCGTAGAAAATATTTTCACGAACTTAATAACTTAACCTTTTTAATTTTCGAATTATGCTCAATATTATTGATTTAAATGTGAATTAACGATAACAACGTTACAATAATAATTTCCTCGTAATTTCTATTACCGGAAAAGGGCTTATCAAATTATATATTATGAGTTTTGGATTAGAATATTATTCTGTATAAAATATCAATTTGGTTAAACTTATTTATTAATAAGACTATATTAACTGTATATGTCGTTTTATCTTTAGTTCTGGTTTCGATAGAAAAATATCATTTTAATATACAATAAAAATAAATACATATTTTAATATCCAACCAACCCCCCTTGAAGAATTCCTTTGCGCAAGTCAATAAATTTTAAAGGAAACTCTTTCTTATTGCATGTCCATATAATTATGTATTTTTTAATTTTACTTCTAACATAGTGGATAGACTACTTAGAGCTTGAATGGAGTAGGGATAAAAAATAGTATCTTAAAACTAATGCACATGCATTAGCGTTAAGAGAGGATGGAAAAACTCAATTAATAAATCGCATTTTGAAAATCACCAGCACCACTGAACCGGTTTAAGACTCGATCCTGAACCTCCTCTTCTCCGAAAATACTGTATGCGTGCGAGTCTGAAGACTTAGACAGGACTTAGACTTGCTCACCCGTGTGGCTATGGAGGGAGGCCAACAAAGGAGTAAATAACAAAGCTGCAAATCTTGGAATAAAAATTAGTATTTGTATTGGTTTCGGACAATTGGTCTAAGCTTATGTGGTACATATAATCCATTCGCCATAGTAGCGGTGGTAGCTGACAGCTAGCAGAAGATATAGTAAAGGTTAAAAGAATAAAATAACTAAAAACAAATTGTTTGTTGTGAACATTTTGAATGCAAATAATTGAAAACACATCAAAACATAGTCTTGCAGATCAAATGGTTTGACGAATGGATACATGATGGAATATTTGGTAACTTTTGCTAGTTGTCATTTATCTACAATCCTATGGCAGATAGACTCTACATGCGTATCCCTTATCTGACTAATATGACTCTCACTTGGCTTATTTATTTAATCTTTCATGGGGAATAAATAATATATGAAGCACAGACCCAACTTAAACATAATTATTTATTTATGCCTCACCAAATAAGAAGAAGAATAATAGTAAAATTCAATATTTTGAAAGGTTAAACCATTGAAGGGCACTATTTTGTCAGCGGTGTGTCCCTCATAATCTGGGATTATACCTGTGGTGGAGGTCTTGAGTGTATTTTCTAAAAATTAGCTTTAGTTGGGGATACTTCAGTCATACTTGTTTGGATTATTTGTTTGATTCTAATATATTTTAGAATTTAAAGTGCTTTTTTATTCAATACCAGTCCAATAAGCCACTAATTTTAAAGTATTAAAGCTTGATTTGACAACATAAAATGTTCTACTAATGAACATCAATCATGGTGGTATAGAAAATATTTGGCGAGACACAGAATATTATTTAGTAACCGCAATTGGCCCTCAGGCATATGTTGTGCAGGTGTGATCAAGAATAACAAAACAAAATTATAGTGTCATGAATTATATTATATGGTCACATTATGAACCCAGCCACGAATAATTAATTATGTTACCAGATTGTTGGGAGAGAACTATTGTATCCTTATCTTAAGTTTATCTCCTCTATCTTGGACCATACCATTTTCATATTTCAACTAACACATCATTGGAATAAATCTTTTTTTCTGAATTTTCAATTCAGACGAAGTTTTCCATTGAAAACGATAATTTTCAATCAGACAAACGTAAACAGAAAGTTTGTTCGAATTTGAAGTAGTATTTATATAACCATAGGTCCTATATTCAAACATAACTTATCAGAATCGATGGAGGTCACAGAGATAAAGTTAAAGCTTAGTTTTTTATAAAATATGAAAATTCTTCTTTCTATAAATAACAAAAATTCCAACAAAAATTCTTGATGGAAAATGATTTAATTTCTTAGATATGATTCAGTAAAACATACACTTTATTTTTAGAGTTACAGGGAAAATCATGAAAAATTGTACTATTGAATCAATTTTTAATCAAGGGTTAGTTGGTTCAAACTCAATTCGCCGAAAATATTTGTTGTATTTCAAAGAAAATAAGACTTTACATATTTTATCAATTTAAGAAAAAATAAATCACAAAGCTTTGAGTATTTTGATTTTAAAAGTTTCTAATGCCATTTATCAAAAACATCCAAAGTTTTTAAAAAGTTTATATTTTTAAAACTATCAACCTTTCCTTTTTGATTACTATAGTTTTAGTTTACATTTGAAATCCATCAGAAACCATAAAATAAAATAATAGTGAAACTCTCAAAATGATGGCTATTTATCTGAAAATAAAAAGGTATATTTTAACAATTTTTTAATCAAATAGCCAAAGCTATTTTTTATGCTTTTAATGAGGATCACTCCATCTAGATATCCTGTTTAGAAAATTGAAAGATGAAACCTGGATACGAGAATTGAACCCGAGACCTTTGGCTTAGTACGTCAATTCTCTGACCACTGAGCTACCCAGGAATCGTCCAGTATCTAGGGTAATTCTTCACTCATATTTTAAGGCAGAGTCTATTATGGATGTGCGGAAATTGTTGTCTACATATGTGTGATTTTATTAAGATCAAGAGCTATTAGATAACGCAGCCACCTTCGACTCGGTAGTTGGCTTAATGCTGCCTTAAAATATGAGTGAAGAATGACTCTTTACTTTGGATGATTCCTGTATAGCTCAGTGGTAAGAGCATTGGCGTACTAAGGGAAAGATCCCGGGTTTGATTCCCGTGTCCAGATGTCAATATTGAGAATAAAATATATTTTTGTTTTTTCTTAAATTCTTTCTCTATTTTTACAAATAATTTTTAAATGACGTGAGATATCAAATTAAAGCTGGAAGATATTTTTGTAGAATCATTCAGAAAGAACAGTTTTGATTTCTTGATTTTATTTCATGTCTCACTATATCTTTAAAATTACATGAATTTTTTTTATCTAGTTGTGTGAAAAAAATTAAAATTTAGGGTATATTCGCCGTATCAATAAAATTCTACAAAAATAATTAGTCTCAATAAACAATAATATTTGAGAAAAAGTCAAACCTTTATAATTTCATAAAACTTCCTCCAAGTTTGTAATTTTATACTTTATTTTTCAGTTTAAAATTGGGTTTGTGTGGGGGAAAGGTGTGCGTCCATTTTGGTTTACGCTCAGGGTGCCTAAAAGATTAGAGATCTGGATCTGAATCTGTAAAGATTTTTTGTCTTAGTAGCAATTTGTAAAATAATATATGATTTCTGAAATATAGCATGAATAACCTTTTGACAAATTGATCTACGGAAAAAATACTACTTCAAAAATTTCACGAACATTTCACCATTAGCTAGCCCGAACCAAAGAGAGTCTAACAAATTATACATATATTAAACAAATCCCTGGGGACATACACAGGGTTCTATTAATGAAATTAGATTCATCTTGATGTGGGATTACTTGAGCTATGTGGCCAAGATATTATAATAAAAAATAAGTAACTCTTTGTCTTGGTGCAAAATTTAATTACAGCTGACAATGATGGATAGACTACCATCCATTATGAGAGAGCACTATATAAAATTTAACTGTTGTCTGTTTGGGAAGGGGTCGTATTAGAATAGACTAATATGTTACGAAGGATCTGATGAGAGAATGATTCTAACGTTTCGTTGGTTATGCTTTGTAAAACTCCCTAAATTATGTATGAATTTTATCGATTTAACAAATCTACTGAATCATATTGTTAGGTGATTCTAGTGTAATATTTTATTTTAAGAACTGTTCGAAAAAATGTTTAAATGCCTTTATCTTAAAGTAAGTATGAGTAAGATTATTCAGAGAAAGTTCATTCACACTAGCGTGATGAGAGGATTGAAAAACAACAGTGAAGGAACAAATTTGGAAAAGAACTACTAATACAACTGGCCGAGATTCGAACTTTAACCTCTCTGTCACCATAAATTCGGTATATTGCCAGCGTGACATCGCATACCACATGACCACATTATGCTCATTGAACTTGATACTGAGAGTAATAAATCATTTTCAGTCAGATATATAATAAAAGGACTGGTATAGTCGTATTAAATAATATTTTAAAACAAACCGTGCTAATAGTTAAGCTATCCTTTAACGTATATAAAAATAACCTCCATGGTGTGAGCCCACAAGCGAGCTATGCCGACCGAGTGGCCACGGCATTTAGCGGTGTTAGTGCTAACATTTGCCTATATAGGGTGTCACGTAGTCAGCACAGTGAGCCCTTTAGCCATTATTCTCAGTTTTCATGACTGGAATCGCTAATTATTTATTCATGTAGCTCCTTGTTTGTCCTCACGAGGTTGAGTTAACCCTGTTCCAGACCTACCACTTCACAGATATATTTTGGAAGCACTGGGATCGAACTTGGTACTTCTGGAAATGAAATCAAGTGCTCTGACCACTAGGCCACACATCTAAAATGGTTAAGCCATCTTTATGTATACACGTACGAAATTTAAATATTGGCCATTTCATATTATTATTTATATAATAAGTACTATCCCAAGTATAAATACATGATAAACTTTATTAATATTGTATCCTAATTCTTATTGCGCTATCCAAATTATTCTATTTGAAACCATATTTAATATGAATATAATAAGTATTAATTTTCATTATTTTTCTTTGTATACACAGTAAAATGAGAATTCTGGAACTAAAATATTATTAGAACTTTAAAAATACATGGAAATATTATTTCGCCATCATTATAGAGCTATATACAGCTAAGTAAATTGCATTAATGACTTAAATATTATGTTTTGGTTACCTATTCAAATCGGTTTTTTTTGGAGCTATCTTAAGGTTTCTGTGTCAAAACTATGTATGATTATTTTGATATTAGATAAACAAATTTAAGCATATTTGTATTTTTTTTAAAGTAGCTAGAGTATTAATAAATAACTGTTTTAAGAAATATTGCTAAAAAAAGGCAGCCCAAATCAAAAATAAATGTAAAATTATTTAGTAATCTTTTAATACAATAATATATTAAAATGTGAAATATGATGAAACATGGACCTTGAGGGAAAAGGAGAGTAAGTATTGGAAAAGCTTTAAGATGTGTAGGTCTGGTGTATATAAATGAGGATAAAGTTAACACATTGGATGACAAAGGAAGAGTTTATGAGAGGAATCAATGAAAAGAGGACCATTCTGCAATTAAGGAAAAAAGGGACAACTAGACGGATCACAGTATGCAAATAAATTACTAATTTAGTGATACGCGAAAAGGAAGAGAAAAGGGATAAAGTAAAATGATAGATGAAACTAATGGATGACGTCAAACAAGGAAAGAAGATTAAGTTTCAAGATACAAAAATGAAAGAAACTGATAGGACATGGTGGAAGACTCAATTTGGACGAAGCAGTGGACCTATCGAAAGATATAACACCTAATGAGAAACATAATATGTCAAAATGACATACGTACATCCCATACATTTGTTCTCAAAGAAGTGTTTATATAACTCCCCACTAATTTTTTAGAACAAATGAATTAGTTGTGTGGGACAGATCTAAACAATCAAATCATAATATCATAATCATTTCCCAACTGTTTTTTGTTGTTGTAAAGTAATTTTGTAATTTTTAAATTAGGTACTAGCTTTATAGAACACTATTCATAGGGCCTACTGTATATAAAATGAAATTATTCTGTTTATCAAACCACATAATGATAGTTAAAATATTACTTTGGGCTTTAGAATAATAAAAAGGCTTCATTGTTCACATTTCAAACAGATGGTACTAATAGTCTTGTGATATTTTGTGAATAGTTAAATAAATGTAAAACCATTAGAGAACTTATTAAAATATATTTTATTTAAGCATTTAAAGAAAAGGTTTTATCACCTTAATATATTTGGTAGGGATGAAGATAGTAACTTAGATTAAATGCATCAGTATTGGCATGATGAGAGATTGGATGACTGGCCACTGCAGGGACGCCTGCAGAAATATTTTCTGCGTAAAATACTATGCGTAAAATACTATTTTTATATATTGTAGACTTACTAGCCTACGCAGGGTGTCCATAAAGTAATCCCTGTAGTAAATTAAACACATAATACAAATATACATTATTAAATCGTGTCGACATCGGTGGTCTTGAGGTAATGTGCTCACCTTATGATTCAATGTTCGTGGGTTCAAACTCACCCTAGGTTAGCGGATTTTTCTTGGGCGGTAAAATTCTGTAGCACAACTTCCCTTGGGTAGGGAGGTTTATCCTTTGATCCCTTGCCGATTGTGCAATGTTAAAGAACCCTGAAAGGTAAGTGAAAATATCTTTCCCAGCAAAAATTGGTAGGTCCTTTCGCACTCGCTCATAGAAATTCTCTTGTGTTTATATAATCAGTCGGTTCAGTAAGTGCATGTTAAATACCTTAAATATATTAAATATGTTAAATACCTTAAATATATTAAATATATTAAATATGTTAAATACCTTAAATTTATTAAATATATTAAATATTAAAAAAAAATCTGTGTTGTAAGAAAAAAAAAAGTAGGCCACCTATATTAAACCATAAGAGTAACCCTATATTTTTTAGCAAAAATTTGAAATCCTAAATGGTAGCAACAATGGTTTTATTGTCAGGCTTAAAATCTAATGCCAAAGTAACTTTCATAGTTGTTTGACAAATGTGTTGTCAGAGAGTCAAAATCTCAAATGGTTTTGGTTTCGGTTTCATTTCATGCGATTAAAAAACCTGTTAAAATACGTATCTGCTGCCAAACGTTGTACAAATTTGGTGAGCAAATTCAACCATTTTTTCGAATTGATCCTTGTCGAAGAAGGAGTATAGATTTGGTACAACAACCTCACATGCGAGAGTTTTCCAAATTACGCCACATTTAAAAATAATCACATTCCAAAATGTTGTATTTCCTTGACGTTTAAAAAAATTAGAATAGGGTTGCATTGAGTGATTGTTGATCATCACACAAACTCATGGATAGGGAAGCATGCTGCCCACGGGCCACACAAACTCATGGATAGGGAAGCGTGCTGCCCACGAGCCGCAAATTTGACATGCCTGAGTGGACTCTCCAATAAATGTATCATTTAAAGTAAATGAAGTTCATATATTTTTTTTAACATTTCAAATTGACCCTGAAGGGCTTATAACCCTCCCTCACTCCTTCTGGCCAGTATGTTAAACTATACTTATTTTTATGTTGCACTCTTATGAGGTTCAAAATTAATCAGAATTAAGATTTTATAAATAAATTGTGCCACAGGCAGGAAGATTATGTTTAATAAAACTGGGGTCTCTCCTTTCTCGGCGATGAATTGACGGTAGTAATATTGGCTGTTCTGTAAGCGTTGTGGATTTGTTTGCTTTTATATTGATTTTTAACACCTCTTCTTTATATTCTTACCACACTTATATAAATACATTAATGGATATAGACGAATAAAGAAGGCCTGTATTCTAAAGAATTTACCCTCATTAGCGTAAATGGAGAATAGGGTGCAATTCCGGAAAACCTACCCTCAGTAATCCCAGCTGGGATTTAAACCCAAAACTCCCCAATAGTGGAAAGCAAGACTAGATGTGGTTTACTCTTACTTCTCCCACCCACGAATGAGGATTGTATCTGAGCTAAATTAGTTTAAATTGATGTTGCTATACGCGTTTTTTATTATTGATTAGTAACTGATATATCGATCCACTTCGGTGGCTGCATTGTCTTACGAACCATTCTCGCAGTCGACTAAACTGACAATGATGGGGAGAATGAGACCCGGGAATTTTTTTTTAAATTCATCATAATCGTGTAATTAAATTAAGTTAACAAAATCACGTTTTTTCTCGCTCTTTTATAAGTGTCTAACCCACCTCGGTGGCGTAGTTGGCTAACGCGCGAGTCGTGTTGAGCTCAACCGCCGAGGACGGGGAGATCGAGGTTCGAATCTCGGTCGGGTGAACTGGGGGTGGTTTTTCCTAAATGGTTTTNGCCGAGGACGGGGAGATCGAGGTTCGAATCTCGGTCGGGTGAACTGGGGGTGGTTTTTCCTAAATGGTTTTCCACTCTCCCTCCACGCAAATGCGGGTTCACTTCATCTAAGTTCAACCATCCCAATTCCTAATCCATTAGCGTAATTAGTACTTAAGCGTATAACCCGAACGGGTAGTAAGACGCGGTGCTATTATTATTATTATTATTATTATTATTATTATTATTATTATTATTTTAAGTGTCTAAATGGACGCCACATGAAGTTGTAAACAAAATAATGCCCCATTTTAACCAATCTTTCCCTTTTTACTTTCTCGCTATCTTACAGGCAGAAAAAGTATTGTGGTCGTAAAAACTCTAACTCGAGATTTTGAGGAATTTCGACGTTTCATGAACCCCCGAATCCAAAAAAGTGTTTTTTTAATTTCCGTCTGTCTGTATATACGTCGGACTAGAGCCTAAAATATTTTACCGATCGGGCTCAAACTTGGTATCTAGATTTTTCATAGGGTTTCCCCGAGGGGTTTTTGGAATTGAATAGCTAACCCTAAAATTAAGGATAGTTTACTGTAGGACAGAAATAGACAAAATCGATTTTCTCAAAATAAGCTCTAATGATGATTAAATTTAATTTCCAAGCATTGATCAATATTATAAACAAAATGGCTACTATATTTTTTTTTTCAAAATTACTTTAAGAGGTCCGGTCTGATGCGTAAATTCTCATTTTTTTCACAATTCCGAAACTGTTTGATATATGAAATTACTTATCCTTGCATATATGTAGATATATTTATAATACAAATATTTTTATAAAACCAATAATTTTTAAGCTAAACGCAGATATATCCATTTTTTAACTTTTAGAATAGTATTGCGACCGTAAATAAAAATTAGCCTGAGATGGTGATGGATGTTGACGTTTCATGACCCCCCAAACCCTATAAAGTGGTTTTTGCAATGCCTTCTGCCTGTGTGTCTATTTAACCCTAAAATTAAGAGTAGTTTAATAAAGGGTGAAAAGAGATAAAATCATTTTTATCAAAATCGGCTCTAACGATTTTGATTAAAATTCGTATCTAGGCATTGATTAAGATTATAAACAGAATGGCTATTTTCATGTTCTTATGAAAGTGATTTTCACTGAAACGTAAATTTCTTTATCTCCACAAATATTTAAGATACTAAGTAACTTATCATTGCAAAATTGTAATACTATTAAAAATAAAAAAACTTTTATACGAAATATATATCTTTATGAAACCAATAGTTTCGGAGATATTTGCCAATATATTAACATAATTTTGTGAGCTTTAGCTGTACAGAGATACAACTTAATCTTTAAGTAATAATTATCTTATTCCATAGAGTTAGTAGCTAAGTACATCTCCCAAAAAGTTTTTTTTTTCTCTAACCTTTTGGAGGAAATGTGTGCACAGCAATAATCTATCTATATCATTTTAGACTCAATAGTAAATATTTACCTTTTTTATTGGTCTAAATTTTTAAATGAGGTATTTAATAAAAAAATGTGATAGCCCTAATATGTGTAACCCCTAGTAAAATGTCGAAAATTTTAACAGGAGGTTGAAATTTTAACACAAAATATTGACCCTTGTCAAATATACTTGTGGGGACTGGGTGATCTGGCGGTCTAGGGGTAAGTTGTCAGACTTCTGTTTTGGGGGTCCACGGTTCAATTCTCGCTCCTGGCACAGATTTATCTGATTGTCAAACCCTTCCTTCACCTCTGACAATACGTGTATTAATCACAACTTGTGAATGTGTGCAATGCCAGACCTCCACCATTGTTCGGATCCCACTTTAAACTGTAGGTCTTCCATTTAATCTCACAATCACCCTTCCATTACACATTAGCGTTGAATCCTTGCTTCTCCTATCAAGTAGAATAAGAAACGATTGCTTTTATATAATTAAATAAGTTATACCTGATGAAGGATAGGGAAGGATAATGCATCACAGAAATATATAAGTTTAACAAATAAGTTTATTAAAAGGTAAACAAGAAGATATAGAATTACATATGAGTGACAAGATTTAAATTCAATTAATTAATGATAACTGTATTCCGTTATCGAGCTAGAAAAGATAAGGTTGGACGAATAGTATAATCACTTTGTTTACAAGGAACCGACAGTAGTTAGAAAGAACATTTTGATTAGTTATATAACTCTAGAAATAGGAATCCTAGTTTGAATCATCTGCCACACCTCGGCAAGAGTAAAAAATGGTAATTAAGTTTTGGACAATATAAAAAAGGAAAATCTAGCCAGGCTAATACCAGGCTAATAACTAAGAGGTCTAGTCATGAAAAATAGTTAAACTATTGAAAATAGAAACATAGCATCAAATCCTATATTTTTAGAGTTACTAAGAAGAATATACTTCAAGCTAGCTTGCTTGTACTAACCCTCTTGGAGAGTTACGAAAAACCAAAGAATAATGTCATATAAGAGGAGATTCCATTTTACAAATAATAGTTGACTAACAATCAGGCATCTACATAGTAATTTACTATGGCCGGTCATTTCCTAATGAGTACTGCCAGAGAAATAAATAGTAAATTTATACATCTACCCATTACTAGGGCATTCAATAGCTAATACTAACTATCTTTGAACATTAAGATAAATATGGCACCTTACGGGGCCGAAAAGAAAGCATTATCCTCGTGGGCCACTACTTCAATCTAGTAGTGCTCCCACAGGTTGCGCACCTTAAATAGCTACAAAAACAAGGGTATAATCGTGACTGCAATCAGTCACTGACCTAAGTAGGTCAAAGAAGAAAATGTTAGATGATCTGATTGTTGCCATAAATAGATTCTAAACTAGATAATACCGTTTAGGGTGTCATAAAAATATAACGATGTCTTATGGACTTAGAAAAGGAAATCTAATTCATGGACTCAGTATACTCAATCACCTGGTCCTATACATATGTAGAGCATAGAGCCCTAGTATTTAAACTATGCCTTATGGGCATGTCTGATAGACATAGAAAATAATGTTAGACATCTTGACTAAGAAACCATGTCTGATGGACATAAAAAATGACTCAGACACTCTAACACAATACAATATGTCTGGTGGACATAGAAGGTAAAGCAAGACATTCTAATACATGAAACTATGTCTGAGGAACATAGAAAGCAACTTCAGATATTCTAACATAATATTCAATGTTTAATCAACATTGAAAATAAAGCAAAATATTCTAATACGTGAAACTATGTCTGAGGGACATAGATAGCAACGTCAGGCATTCTGACATGATACTCGATATTCTCAGAAGAGTCTTCCTCTGCGAAGTGGTGGTGAGACCAAGGCCTAACTTATCGTAGCCATAAGTAGTCTTCGGTGCTGAAGTCGTATGGAGTAGTTCCTCCTCCAGTGAATAAATATTATGGAATATAGAAATGTGTTCCACGGGTATCTGTTATAAAGCAACAGAACTGCTTCGCACTACAACATGAGATCTAAGGGGGAAAGGGGGGGAGGTTTGCGAAATAAATCCACTTTCTCACTAGCGCTGTCAGCAGGAGTGGCGAACAAAGAGAATAATCTCTCTTTTCTCTGAAGTGTGCCCTTCGATCAAGACGTGAAAATGCTCACGATACCGAAATGGTTCGCTGGGGCAATGTTCCCCGACGCTTGGGCATTTCCCAGCAACATCAATCCTGAGTGAGTCGCTACCTGTCTCATCTTATTGGAAAAGATTAGTACTTGTTATCTTGTTTTAATTGTCTTTATGGAATTTTAATTGTCTTTAAGGAACTTAGATTGTTTTTTTATGAAATTTTGATTGTAGAGGTCATATTATATAAATGACATGCTACAACTTTAGTGCGTACAACCCAAACGGATAGTAAGACATGATGCTAATAATAATAATAATAATAATAATAATAATAATAATAATAATAATAATAATACTTGTGAGGACTCTAATTCTTTATAAAGAAAATCTTAATTTTATATAAATCCGGGATTCAAAATTGTTTAACGTAAGTATACAGCAATAATTTTTGCTCACGTTTGCTAGTGTATATTATTTCGTTTCACATATATTACGAGTTTTGAGTAAAGATCTCCATTTTTAAACAATGGAGTGAGAAAGTCCGTGTGGAGTTCTGTACTATTTATTTATCATATCTCCGTAACTCTTTGAGATTATAAACAAAATGGCTAATTTCATTTTCCCATGAAAATTAAGTTTAGGGTACTTTACAGAAGTGGAAATTTCCATAAATCCTCAACTTTTTGAGGTACATAAATAACCTATCATTGCAAAATTGTAGCACAGTTAAAAATAATAAAAACTTTAATTTGAAACAAATTTTTATAAAACCAATAATTTTTTAGCTATTGACAAATATGTTAATACAATTTTGTGAGCTTTGTTTGTACAGATATACTACTTAGGTTTTAACGCAATTATTCTCTAATTCCATAGAGTTATTAAATATTGGCAAGTCTCTCAAAAAGTTTATGTTCGTTTTTCTTTAACCTCTTAGGGGAAATGTTTGTACAGCAATGATTTATCATTATCACATTAGACTCAATAGTCAATATTTACATTTTTTATTGGTCAAATATATAAATGAGGATTTTAATAGCCATGCGATGACCTGAAGATGTGTAGTACCTAATAAATGCCAAAAATTTCAACCGAAATTTTAAATTTTAATACGAAGTGTTGACCCTTGTGGAGTCAATATCGATCTCATCATTTGTTTATTTGGATCTTTATTGATCCAAATATACAAATTAGGACATTAATTTTTTAAAAGTAAAATTATAAAATTTAAACTTGGGAGTCAAAAAATGATTTTTAGTCAAGTACAGCGCCATTTATGCTTGGGTTTGCTAGTGTATATTATCTTGTTTATATATTACGAGGTTTGAATAAATAGCTCCATTTGTAAACAATAGAGTGAGAAAGTCCGTGTGGAATTCGATACCATTTAGTTCTAATTCTGATAAATTTACTAAAGTAAGTGTGTTGTTTAGTGCACGATATTATTCATGAAGGTAGTGACTACATTGTGATTTCATAATTCGAATGTGTAAAAATTCTAGGGATTTGTGGTATTGACTCTATAGTTGCAGTTTCTTACTTTAAACAAATAAATGTATCCTTTATAAGAGTTATATAATCAGTTAATTATGTTAACGGAAGGAAAATGTGAAAATGTATTTGAGAGAGTTTGTGTAGGCTACCAGTCTAGGAATTGTTTGAAGTTGTCTCAGAATAAGGCTTAATGTCGAACTAATCTTCTGGTGGCCATGAACTTTATAGGGTTTCTTAAGGTCCAAGAGATAGTAAGTTGTAGGTTAAAATAATATGGACAAAATATTCTCAAAATTGTACCCAAGTAAGAAACTACTTCGTAAATGAACGTGTGTATGTGAAAATTTATGTATTTTTTTGTTTGTTAAATAATAAAGAAATTACTATAATACTATATTAATAACACATGAAAATGTAGCCAAATAATTTTGTTTATTATGAAAGTTAATTTTTTGTTATGCTTTAACTGAAAGTTCTGCATTTAGTTTAGTTACACTAACATATTTAAAAATTAATTGATGAGAGAACTTGGGATGGTTTGAGAATATTATGTAAGACCACATATATTTTTTAAGTATATTTTGAAAATATAATAGATCATGTTGTAATATTTGGAAATGATGTTTCACCGGGGTTAAGCAATCCAACATTAAATAAGACACTATGGTTTATGATCTTTGTTTTCATTATTTAAGAAATAAACTACCGAAGAAACACTTAGGTTATACTATTTAGCAGTTAAAATGTTCCCCCAGTGTGCAAACCCATGATTAATTACCTGGGTGGATATAAAATAAAAGCATAGGTCAATCCATATACTCTAAGGAGGAAATTGAATTGTAGGGAAAAATATTATTTATTTCTTCGTAAAAAAAGAAGAAAATAATTTAGTACATCTTAAGGTGGCGATAGAGGGAAAGCGAGAAAAGGTTAGTATTTTTGCAGTTTTAATATCAAAACATGTTAAGTCAAAAGAAATCAAATATTACTTCAGTACAAACTTATGGATTATTTTCTTCACATGGTGATATCAACAATTCTTGAATATCTTTCAAGGGTATCTTGGTATTTTATAACAAATGTTTATCTCTATTTATAAATTTTGTCATCTAATGTTGCTATGCTCATGGCAGATATTCAACAACTGTTGACATCATCATGTGAAGAAATTTAAATTAAATGTTTGTACTGGGAAAATACTTGATTTATTTTAACCAAAAAAAAGTTTTCCTATAAAAATTGCAAAAACACTGACCTTTCCCGCGTCCTCTGTATTCCTACCTTAAAGGTTAAGTACCCTTATTTCCTAAATAAAAAAAACAACAAGAAATTCTAAGTTAAACCCACGTACACGGTAGCAATGCGTTTTTAGTAAGAGGCTCAGGACTGATCTATAAGACACACCGTGTTTGCAGTGTTTAAAGGCAGCTCCACACTTGTATCATATCCTCGTATCCTATCTCCATCACGATCAGGTCTTAAGCGGGTCACGATACACATGGACACAGTAAAGGTAAAATCTCAGCATATCCGATTATGATTCCGTTGCGATAGTGTATGTGACCCATTGCTTACATCATTCATGTGTTGTGGTTGGAAAGGGAATAAGAAAAATCAACATGTAAAACCCGACCCTCGAGATTGTTCGGCTCGGAGCACGTCTAGACGTGTCGTATCCTCACCCCGTAGCTTCCTTTGATGTGACGGTGAAATACCGACTAGAAGCGGGTCGCAGCGATCTGGAATGGGTATCGTTATCATGATCGTGTCTAGGATACGGGGACCCACCCAATACTGATGCGTTCATGATACACGTCTTGGATACGATACGAGTATCTAATACAAGTGTGGACTCGGCCCTTACCAGGGTTTGCACTCAAGCCTCGTTTTATTACTAAGGGTAGTTGTAGAACCTCCCTAATATAAAACATTTTTGGATTGCTTTTATGATAAATTTAAGACTAAAATAAATCATATAATAAAAGATATTTTTATTGTCTACTGACGGTGACCTGGTGGTCTAGGGGTAAGGTGTCAGACTTCTGTGCTGGGTGTCCGGGGTTCAATCCTCAGCCCCGGCACAGATTTATCTGATTGCCAAACCCTTCCTTCACCTCTGACAAGATGTGTATTAATCACAACTTGTGAATGTGAGGAATGCCAGGCCTCCACCGTGGTTCGGATTCCACCTTAAACTGTAGGTCTTCCAATTCATCTCACAATCACCCTATCATTACACATTAGCGTAAGTGCGTATAACCCGAACGGCTAGTAAGACGCGATGCTAATAATAATAGTAATAATAATTGTCTACTGTATTTTCTGATTCACAATTTGTAGAATTTGTTAAATGTTAAATGTAATATAGGTTTTAAAATGTTCCCATAAATTATGAAGTATATAAAATTATTGTGGTTTTACATTTAATGAATGGTACTAATTATGAAAAATACTAAACTCCTTAGAATATAGTATCTAATAATAATATTAAAATTTTTACTCTTTTGTTATTAACGATAGGACCTAGATCAGGTCATATTTTTATGAAAAGGAGGTCAATAATTGTAACTGACAGAATATTTGCCATCAGTCATTGCCAAGAAACCACTCCCACATATATAATATTAAGATGCACACATCACAATCGTTTTAATTGCTTCAATTGTAAATCAGAACAGTAATAATCTACCAGAATATCAAGTGAGTAGAACTTCAACACTATAATATGATCATGCTTCGTCCCACCTGAAACCCCCCTCTTCCTTCACAGTTTGAGAAACCCTGATCTAAGGCATTAATGTGTGAAAAATAACAAAGTTATATTTGAATTATTAGTTCCAAATGTTTCCACCCCTTTTTGTTTGTGCGTTAGGCCTACTACTTGCATCTTTGACTTGTGTCGTTCAACTTCCTGTTTTGTAAAACCATGTGCGTACACCGGTCGCTATGATATCTAACTTGTAACTGTATCATTCAATATACTAACCCATTTATACAGCACACAAAAGATATAGTGATTATTCAATTCCATGAACCTCTGTAATTATAACTGTAACAATTAAGATATCTAAAGACTTGATAGTTGGTTACGAGGAGGTTGCGGTTACAATCTCAGACGGTAGCACTGGTGTTGGTTCCTCACATTTAAAATTTAACACTTTGGTTTATTTATGCATATTTCACGGTAGTACGCAATAATTTTCTCAAAGTTACCATCCCAATCTCTACTCCTAGCCTAGGGCCGCACTACAGGTGGGTAGTGGGTAGCTTGGAGGCTAGAGGGTGGAGGATCGTGGGTAAAGGGTTGATATACTCCAACTTCACTACACAGTGTAATAATTTAGGTATAAACGTAGGTCCCAGTGTGAAACTGTTGGATGTGCGTTGAATATATCTATCTCAAATTTCTCAAAATAATTCTTCTCTGCGATAGTTCCTGTCTCAAAATATGTGGTGAGAAATGAAAAGAGGTCATGAATAAACGAGTCCCGCTTAGAAAGAGACTGTGATGGTGAAATTTCGTGAGTTTAGAAGAAGATGGGAAATTACCCAGATAGATTTTTTTAATATGCACGGATGAGTGTAGATTCCTTTGATCATCTTCTAAGTAAATTACAATACAAACTGGAGAGAACGTCTACAAATTTCAGAGAAGCAATGCAGAACAACGCTTGATTCTCACACTAAGGTGAATTTTATTTTTATCAATTTAGTTATAGTTTTATTTATTTAACATAATAATACAGTATCATGTTTTGTGTTTTAAGACAAGAGTGTATTAGATCCACAAATTCTGAAAGAAACTAAAGAAAATCCATTAAAATACTGTAAGGTAATCAAATATTATATTTATGGAAAAATTATTTATTTAAAAAAGAGTAAAGACCGTTGAGTTCCTAGGAGCTGATGTTTTTCTGAATGAAGTCACAATAATTCCATATAAGACAGATTGGTGTAGGTCGGTTGTGGTGCAGGAGATGGAGTAGATGGAGTTGACACAGATGATACAGAGGATGAACCATAGTAGTTTGACTGATGATATGATTCCAACATTCTTGTTTAATTGCTGGTGAAATCCTGGATTTTGCCCGAATATTGATGCGTTGCCTCATTTTCCGCCAAAATAAAATTTTGAATTTCTGACCAAATCTGGAGTTTTTATGTAGATGTAAATTCCTGCATGTACAGACGAAGACTTTTAAAAATAGAAGACCTGGGTTGTTATCTGTGCTAGTTTCCCTCTCTAATAGCTCTACCTTCCGTCTCTCAATATCAAGTATTTCCCCGCCTCTATTTTGTGTGGGTCCTTTATTTTTAGTTTCCGTTTTTTATATTTGCTCTTTTGATACTAAAATAAATCATTTTTCTAGCTTGAGAGCTGCCTTCATCATTTTTAAAACTCAGATTAGACTTTAATGTTCCTCGTTGACTTGTCGAAGCTATTGGTTTGTTTGCCATTGTAAAAGCAGAAATTGTATCAGTGCCTTTTTCTTTCTTTTTTCCTACTTCTGATACGGATGAACCCAGAAAAGTGTCTTCATCAAAACTATCATTGGTTTCATTGGCCAGAGATTTATCGGATAGTTCTGAAGCGTGTATCAAAGCGAAATTGTCTTCCCTCACATCATCTGAGGACATCAAAACATCCCTAAGGAACAACATCTGTTTGTAAAATGGTCCGGAGCTTGTGATTTTGATACAAGCATCACTTCCAGATCTTGGTCTATCCAACTCACGCAGCTGGGAGCGCAGAGATTTTTTTATCTACTTCACATTCATTGAAACATAAAAAAACCAATGTGTGGTTTGTAATATAAAGAACAAAGGTATTACCTTTGAATGAAATTGTGTGATAAAGTTTAATTATTATTGTTACTTTCCTTCCAGATTCCTGAAGACTGGCGACTCAATTACTTCTCTTTCTGGACGTTTCAAATTGGGAATAACAAAAGTATCGGAAATAATTATTGACAGATGTACGGTTTTATGGAATAAGTTGAAAGATGAGTACATTCTAACTCCCACGAGAAATATGTGGTATTCAGTCGCAGATAGGTTCTTCGAAAAATTGAAATTTTCTAATTGTATTGGGTGCATTGATGGAAAGAATGTACGAATGAGAGCTCCTTCTAATGGTAGATCAACATTTTACAACTATAAACCATTTTTCTCCATTCTTCTTCAAGCAGTTGTGGATGCCAACCTCAAACTAATTGCTATTGACATAGGTACTTCAGGAAGACAAAGTGATGGTTGAAATTTTTGGATGTCTTCTCTCTTTCATCGATTAGAGGCAAAGAAACTCAATGTCCCAAAAGAAATACCTCTCCCTTTACGGATATAAAAGTGCCATTTGTGCCTTTTGTGATGAAGGGTACCCTTTACTTCCTTACTTGATGAGACCTTATCTTGACAGGGACTTGGATGATGAGAAACGAATTTCTAACTATCGGTTGAGTCATGCAAAGAACAGTGTTGAATGCTAAATGACAGCTAAATGAAAACTGTTAAACAAGTCAATTGAGACAAGTGTACAGCACGCTCTTGGAAATGGTAAAGGCAATTTGCATTTTGAAAAACTACTTTCGGACCCATGGTGGGTTTGAGGCCTATAGCACCCCACAACTGGGTCAGACAACAGGCAGAAAGGATGAAGACATGGCGCTGGTAAAACATCGCTTTCCAGCAGTTGCACTAAGAGCCCCGGTAGCATTCTAGGTATACTTCAATAGTGTTGGTGCAGCTCCGTGGCAAGAAGACTATGCTATTCCAGTAAACATCATTTGTAGACACAACATGGCCCAAAATAATGTGTCATAATTGGTGCTGTATTTAAGTTCCCGATAATTTTAACTGTTTTGATCTTTTTAGCTCATAAAACTATCTGTGTCAATAAAATATTTTCCATAATACCTAGTTTTTTTCCAGAGCTACCATGTTTTCAGATAGATAAACTGACATACACACTTTTTCACACATTGCACTTCATTCACTCTTTCGCCCAATGTGAACAAGTTCCTTACAATAGGATTTTGTACTGAACACAGAAAAATATATCTGAGCCCTACAAAACTTATACGTAAAACCCTATTTTATATTAAAATAATAACCACAAAATAAAGACACATAAATCAATAAACACAAAATTTCACCTACCATCAACGCCAACTTCCTTGGCAAATTCTGTCCACAATGCTTTTAGGATATTAGAATTTTTCCTCAATTCATCTGCCGGGTCCCATATCGCTTTTCGCTTGTAAACGGCGGAGATCAGCATCTCCTCCATGACTGAACGCATGGTGGCTAGGTGAAATTGTTCAACACAACTGATTCCCTCCCTACACGCCTGGCTACTTGCTAGGCTGGTTGCGTAGGTTGGAGCGGATAGTGGGGCCGGTGCAATCTGCGTGCCTGTAAAGCCTCGTTGACACGTCCCAAGTATATTTGGACAAAGCAAACTTGGACGCTGCGCGCGCATCACTTGGACACTACTTGGTTCGTGTCAACAATTCATCCCAGCCCACTTGGATGGAGAGGCTATATCCAAGTTGAGTAGGACGGTGGCCAACTTGCTTGGATCCAAGTTGAACTTTGATGGAATTCAAAATGGCGTCGTCTCAAAAAATGGAGAGTGAAACCCGTAAAAGGAATGTTATAAAAATAATTAAATGGATGGATAGGCAAAATGTAAGGTTCATGGAATTGTATGAGGCAGAGGGATTGTAATGGATGGTAACGAAAAGCAGATATTGCAGCTCTCATGTTAGTATCAAGTTTTATTTTTGCACTGCGTCTTAATAACTGTTTAGGTTATACGCACTCAAGTTCTTGAATTATTGGTTTTATAGATCCTAGCAACTTGCACAGTAGTTAATTGTAGATGAAATTGCCTTCATCTTCAACCACTACTTCGCGAAATAAATTTGAGGAAGCTTCAAGAGCCTCAAGTATCCAGTTCTAGGACTAAACTTTCTTTTTTCTGTTTTCAGAACTTTTTTTATGAATTTCAACTCTCTGTATGAGAATATCAGCAACCGCTCCGTTACCCTCCAAAACCAAATCCGCCTTCTTTTTGATGTCTACATGACTGTTCAAGTGACTATAACTATGGCAACTAACATGGATCAAGTGCACTTGTACAAGAACACTTGTACAAGAACACTTGGTTCAAGTTGTGATCCAAGAATACTTGGATCGTGCCAACGCGGCTTGACGGAAACGTAACTCGAGGGTTACTTGGTGGGTTGCTTGGCGACTCGCCACCCACTACCCTCCAGGTAAACAATTTGTACTGCGGCCGCACCTTTAGAGTAGTTGATTCATAACCTTGTTTTTGAGAGTATAATTTCTTTTAGATTCTACCTAAGTTCTCAAACGCAAGGAAATGAAAGCGTCATTACTTAAGTGTCTGCCTTCAACCTGTTGTATCTTCTGCGGATAAATAGTTATGAATCAAAAGAAAATAAGAATTTGGAACATATTTAAAGTGTCCCTGAAATGTTTATATAAATTGGTAGGCCTATAAGATCTCACAAACCGTGGATATATCTTGAACCTAAATACTGTTAGTAAATTTTAGCTGATTTAATTACGTTGTATTACATTTCTTTCCATATCATGGGCCTAAAGATTGATTTAAGGTAGGATATTACTGCGAAGTGCGGAACGGATCAAGGTTGAAGAAAAAGACGGAAACAAATAAATATGCAAGCTAGTTATTATGTTTTATAAGTTTTTTGTTTCCAACTCCGTGGGACTACTTTAAACTAACTATTTGTTTTGGGATTACCCTGTCCACCATTTTGTTTGTTCAAGAACATGAGCGTTTTCCATTATATTGATCATAGAAACGCGGGATTATGCACTGCGCACACTCGTACTCCCTTCTCCCTTGCATCTTAACCATCCGCAACCACCTTAAAATACATCGGATCACAGAGTACCCCTAATGGGCGAGACGCGTGCGCCTGCGCTAGTTTCTGACGCTCTAGCAGTGGAAGTATTGATCAACTGCTTGCCCAACGAGAGAAAAAAATGTTTTTTCTATGGGTTAAGAAACTGAGTTTATTTTTAAAGTTTCATACCCTGAAAACCAAACATAATAAAAAATATCGTTGTTATATATATATATATATATAAGTTATATGGGGTAGAATTCCCACGAACTGGATCTAATTCTTATAATCATATTAGCATTAGCATACAGGCTTATGGAAAGAAATATGCCTTTTTTTATAATAAGGTAATTAAGGAAAACTTTACCAATTTCCAAAGTTGTTGCACCTTTCTCATCCATTATCATCAGCTGTTGCTTCTCCAGAAAAGCCACAACCACCCTCAAATTGTTCACCGTAATTTTGTACACATTATATACTGCCTAAACTGTCTTACAAATTCTACAAGCTATCTTACCACTGGCTATCACTATTAGAGGTTTGGTAAGCGTAAGAGTTCTTCAATACAGTCTCACCACTTTGACAATTCTAGACTTTCATTTAGAACTACCAACCCATCTAGCTACCTACCTACTTATCTCATCATATACTCAAACATGTCAGGATATTTAAGAACAAGAACCAGTTTTCATTTGTATTTTATGTACACGACTAATGTGCAATCTTATTCTGATTGAAATGACAAACATTTGGCTGTTTGTAAAAGCCCCGATTCCAGTTTTTCTAAAATTAATATAATAATTTTTTTAACATTAATATCATAATCATGTTTTATGTAAGGCTATATATTATTCTTTTAAGCAATAACATTTAAAATGTTTTGACTTTATCAGGGCCTTACAAGCCTAACTTTATAAAATATTATTTGGCTAGTTTTTATGCTATATTTTCCTGCAAACATTAACAGACTTAGGCCTATTTATATTTTCATAAAGGACTAGCAGATAAAGAGCATATAAACGTTTTAAAATATACCACATAAAACAAAGTAGGCCTACTGTTAAATTAGGAATATCTATGTTAAAGGTGAGTTGGAAAATATGGCTTATTGCTAAGGGCACCGTCATTTTGTAATGAGTCGGGCTAGTCAGAAAATAATATTGTATTTACTTTTCAGCCTGATATTATTCTGGGAGATGAACTGAGGACAGGGATAAATGGTGGTCTAAGTTTTTTTACTTTCTCGTTACTTTAGAGGTAGATAAATATTGTGATTATCAAAAAATTCGAACTCAAGATTTTGATAAATGTCGAGGTTTCGTGACCCCCTGAAACCAAAAAAGTGGTTTTGGCAATTCCGTCTGTCTGTCCGTCTGTTTATCTTTACCTCAGAGTAGAGCCTAAACTAATTTAGCGATCGGGATGAAATTCGGTAGCTAGAGTTTTCATAGGCTTGCCCCAAGGCATTTTTGGAATTGTAAATCTAGCCCTAAAATTAAGGGTAGTTTCCTTAAGGGAGAAAATAGAAAAAAATTGATTTGATCAAAATCAGCTCTAACGATTTTGATTCAATTTCATTAATAAGCATTAATCAAAATTACAAACCAAATGACTACTCTCAATTTTTTGTCAAAATGATTTCAAGCGTTTCAGCCTGATGCGTAAATTCTAAAGTTTTATCATATCTCTGTAACTCTTTGAGATATGAATTTACCTATCATTGCAAATATGTAGGTCTATTTATAATAAAATCTTTTATTTGAAATCTATTTTTATAAAACCAATAATTTCTGAGATATTGGCAAATATATTGATATAATTTTATAAGCTTTAGCTATAGAGAGATACTAAAGTGTCGATGCTATAATTCTCTAATACCATAGAGTAAGTAAATAGGTAAGTCTCTCAAAAACTGTGTGTTCCTTTTCTTTTAACCTCTTAGGGGAAATGTTTGTACAGCAATGATCCATCTCTTTCATTTTAGACTCAATAGTAAATATATTTTTTTTAATGGTCAAAATGTATAAATGAGGAATTAAACAGCAATGTGATGACCTGAAGATGTGCAACCCCTAATAAAATTTCGAAAATTTTAACCAGAAGTGGACATTATAATATTAAGTGATGACCCTTGTGGACCCAATATCGATCTTTTTAATTGGTCAAAATATTTTTATATAGACTTTAAATCTTTAAAAATAAGATTATAAAATTTATAACCGGGCGTCAAAAAATATTTTACGTAAATATAGTGCAATTTATGCTCGGGTTTGCTAGTGTATGTTTTTTAGTTTCATATGTATTACGAATTGTGAGTAAATATCGCCATTTTTAAACAATGGAGCGAGAAAGTCCGTGCGGAGTCCCGTATCATTATTTCTTTAGCACCGCTTCATACTATCCGTTCCGGATGTACGCCTATGTACTAGTTGCACTCTTGGGTTAGAGAATAGGAAGGCTTAATTGAGATGAAATGTACCTGCATTATCCTGTAGGGAGAGTGGAAAACTATTTAGGGAAAACCACCCTTAGTGCACCTGACCTGGATTTAACCCAGATCTCCCCAGTTAGGTAGTCTAGACTAATACGAGATTAGCGCGTTAGACCACGTGGCCACTGGAGCGTGTGCAGTCTAAGTTCACTGATAAAAGGGATGAAAATGTCGTAAGACAGGACACCTAATAATTATAATAGTAATAAATTATTAATAATATTATTATTATTAAATTATCATTATTATTGGTGGTGCGAGTGGTGGCGCGCCAAGGTCAAACACTCAGAAAATTATTTGGGACCCAGAACTACGTGACAGTTTTAAATTTCAAAACTCCGTTTTTTGTTTTTTTTTAGCTGATTGAACAAATGGAAGCTCATTTTATTAATAACCTAAATCACTATGGGCTCAATATAATAATAATTATTATTACTATAAATTATTAATGTTATTAAATTATAATAAATTATTAATAATAATATTAATAATAAATTATTATTATTATTATTATTATTATTATTATTATTATTATTATTATTAAATTGGTACCACCCCACTCTCACTCTATTTAGTTACGGCCACAATAAACTAAAAAGGAGAAGGGCGACAACTAAGAGAATTATAATATGAAGGGTAAAACATTTGCAAAATTAAGAAATAGTAAAACAGCTGGAGGTTAAAGAAATATTTGAATAATTTATTCACAATAACAAATAGTGTTAAAAGAAGTTGCATGGCCTTATAAGTCAAACTGAAATGTGTTGGAAAATAAATAAATCATGGTATTATATTTCATGCGCAATACGTTACAAAAATTTTAAAGTATATAAATGTATAATATAAACTTGTCTGGAACAGACCAATTAAATAAACTCAATTGTTGCTATAATTTAAAGAAAACTTTCTTTATGATATACAAGCTTCTAATTCACCACAGTGAGTTAAGATCAAACAAAATTAGTATCAAGAGTTTAAATTTTAAATATTAAGAAGATTGCAAAGAGCTTAAAGAGCCTCTTTGAAATGATTTACAACGCATCTGATTCACACATGTGAATACAGACAAAATAGTTTTAAATTTAAAGTAAATATCCCACCAGATATTTACGTAAAGCACAAAGGTTTGACTTCCCAACTAAACTCAAACCTTTGTATGACTATTTAACCTCGTCACTTTTTAAAGAATTAACTAAGATTCCCACATTTAAATTTCTAAATAGACAAACAAAGTTATGTTGGAAAACTTATAAATTTTGCCAAAATGAATCTGCGAATATTAAAGTCAAACTAAAGTAATCATAGATAAGTTACTTTAATATTAACATCAAAGATAAGAAGTCCACTAAATACCCAATAAAAGAAACATAGTCAATTTAAAGAATTTAAATTATTACTGATAACCACAAAAGCAAAAAGTTTAATAGTTTACCTAAATATTGCAAACATAAAAAGAACCAAGAAATGTGGTTACCTATTTAAATCAAGAAAATAAAAATATACTGGCGCCCATGTGGTGACCGGAAACATTAAGTGCTCCATAACAAATTTTATGATTAAATTTTAAGTTTTAGCAAAACATTACCGACGGCTACACTGACAGATTTCCTTTACAAACTAAACCAAAGTATTCAAGAAAATCAAAACCCATAGCAGCAATATGAAGTTTTAGATACAAACAAAGATATTACTATCCGCCATCCTGGCTAGATACAGTCCTAGTCCTGAATATGACTTCTTGTGGAAGTGGTTGTAGTAAATGGTCCTTGATATCTTCTTTGCAACGTCGTTATATAGGTCTAGTTGCAAGGAAGGAAGGTAGGAGATGTCTTTTGTTATTACGTCATTCGCAAGCACCATGTTAGATGGCTGCATTGTTGACATCACGTACACCAGTTTCTTGTTTGTCTTGAATTCAACCGTCGCATTCAAATCATTTTGATAACATTAACTCCAAGACGCCGGACGCCGGACGTGCAGAGGTAGACCTATGCTTGTTAGATCACGTATGCCAGCAAGGTGTCCAACAAAATGATTGGTCTTGTCTTAGTACAGCACGGGCCAATCAGAGCACTGCAAGCTCAATTCATTGTAACATCAGGGTGCTGCACAAATTTGAAGCGTGTTTTGGACTTCTCTCCATTCTAGCATTCGTGGTGAACAGGCTGGACTTGCAAGCAGTTCTACTCCGGCAGACATATGCGTGAGTAGAACACCTATATTAGAAATAGTAAGATCATGATGTTTAATAAAGCTGGATGTCTATGAGTACAAGATTACTTTGGTGTAGTATTTCTATTGCAGGATGTCTATGAATATTAGCTTCTTTAGGGGTGGGTAGTATTTCTATTGCAGAATGTCTATGAATATTAGCTTCTTTAGGGGTGGGTAGTGACATTGTCATATTAGCAGTACACGCTAATATTACAAATTTTTATTATTATTACTATCATTTTTATCATTATTACTATCATTATTATTACTATTATTATTATTACTATTATTACTATCATTATTATTACTATTATTATTATTACTACTATCATCATTATTATTATTATTTTTATTATTATTATTATTATTATTATTATTATTATTATTATTATTATTATTATTATTATTATTATTATTACTA